>WYDI02001965.1:0-59443 GCA_009867235.2 Psittacus erithacus
GAAAGTTAGAAACACAGCGCTGCACCAGCCACTAAGAAGGAGAAAAAATGACTGCTACTGCTGAACCCATGACACAAGGTAAAGCTTGGACTGAAGCAGGTGTAAAAAAAGGCCAGCAGTTTGGTCACGGAATAGAGTATAGATATGAGAGGACTAGAAGAGCTTAGCTCATGGTCTAGTGAAACAACATCTGCCAAGGAATACGATAGCTCTCTATAAATAAGTTGGGGGTATGTACTAGGAGGCTACAGGAGGTGAAGGACAAGAACAAATAAGCTATATTAGCCACTGATATGCACAGGCCAGAAGTCAAAGATTCTTAAGCACCATAGCAATAAGGTTTCAAGCCCTGCTGCACAGTCGAGGTGGCAGGGTTGATAGCTGAGGAGTCTGAAGATTAAGCTTGATCCACATACAGGAGGGGTTACAGCATGTGATGGAATTTAGCAGTGGGGATCTAGGCTTAGGATTCAGGAGAATTCTTCCCATTTCCTTTATCTTTAAAAGAATCTCAGTTTGATCACTAAGGTCCTTATATGTGAACCTTGTGGGTGATGGCTCAACTCTGTGTCCTTTGTCTAGCATGGCTGCACGATGTTTCTGGGATGCTGACAATGACAGCTGTGCTCATGATGTGTTCATGAATGTAAGTATCAACTGTTTTACCGTGGGAAAGTGTAAAGCTACTTGCTTTTGTGTGAGAGGTAGAGCAACCTTAAATATGGAGCAGAAAAAAACAGCCACTAGAAGGAAGGAACCAAGACTATTGAAACAGTATGATTTATGTCCTCATTCACAAAACATAGATATAATATCCAACATAGTAAAACTTATTTCTTGAGTAGGTCATATAGTGCTGTGCAAAAGTCATTGTAGTCACACCATTTTACAGTTGGGGAGAGGAATCAGTGGAGAGAAAGTATTTTCTTGTGTGCTTTGCTGAACTGCTGTTGTGGAGTGTCGCTGGAACCCAGGACTGAGCAAAAGCCAAGGTTTTATTTCATTATCTTTTTTCCTACTATTTTAAACTGACACCTAGACACCTGCGGGTGTGTGGAGGGAGTAAACTGAGGCACTTCTGACATTCAGACACACTGTCCTAAGTTACACCACAAGTGAGGTGAGTAAGGAACTAATTAAGAGACAGAAACGTGCGATATATCCCAGGATAGGGTTACGCTCTGGTCTAAGTGTTGTCTTAGGCCAGCCTTTTCAGCTAGGCTATCAAAGAGCTTGCCTGCAGTAACGCAGAGCCTTTCTCTGTTTTCCCCAGGACAGCCTGTTTTGTGTAGTAGCTGCATTTGGCTGCTTCTACTACTGAAGATGGTAAATGTTGCACAGAAGGAGAGAGGTGGGGGAGAATGCCTTAGGGTATTTTTTGTTCAAATGCACAAAGCATAACAAAATAAGAGCTCTACAAAGCATGCTTCACGCCTGTTCTACATACTACAACATTCCTTCTTCCTTGTAGATATCAATATAGCTTTAAGCACAGTATTATTATGTCCTTTATTTAAATCACCCTTCAGATTTATATAGTGTGTTGGGTTTGTCCTAGAACTGTATTGCCAGTAGCTGTTGTTTTTAAGGCAAACTCAACTTTCATCCTGAAAGGGTTCTGTTGCTTTTATGTTTGCTAACTTACTGAAATGGATTAAATATTTATAAGAAATGTAAGATAATAAAATCTATGTATTTAGTATTTTCTCTCCTTGGGTTGACACTTGCCATTTCCACTATTCCTCCTTCCACTCTACAAGATGCACTAGCCTGGATGATTTGTCTGTGCTTCTCAGATGAGCATTTTCTGAGGATTCTTTGTAAATTAAACAATAAAGCTGACCTCTTATTCTGGTTATCCAGATTTGTTCCTGCAACTCCCATAACAATTGGGCTGTGAATCTCAGCTGTGTCACATGAGATGGTATTAACTGATAGGGAGAAAAGGTATTTAGGACATCAGGTCAGGCCACCGGCCTGCATACCACATGACTACTAGAACTCCTCCCTGTAGTAACTCCTGATTGGTTTGGTGCAATTTGTTAGGACTCCAGAAAAGAGCAGTAGAAAAAGCTGATGTAGATCTGAAAAGGAGTACTAAAGCTTCTAATCTTTCCAAACGTTAGCGGACCAGGTCAGTTCCTGAGAGCAGGTGCCACCAGAGCACATCTCATGTGCTTGTTGGAAGATGGGACGAGCGGCTCTGTGGTGATGCTCTTTCTCTTTGAGCTAAGCAACAAGCACAGCTGAGCCATTTCAACGGTATGAATAGCTTTTATAGTGCTGAAGTGGGGCAAGGTGAATCCTGAACCCTTACTGACTACTGGGACCAGAACACACTTTACCCATGCAGCTTGGGAAGCAGGGAAGTAACAAATTACGATGCATCTTTTAGAACCGCTCTTTCACTACAACACTGGAGGCAGCATAGTCCTGTTTCTCAATGATGTTTGTTTGAACGTGGGTTCCTCTCCTTTTTCTCTGGTGGGAAATAGAGGGTGCTTACACGACACCACCATGCTCCAGAGCAGCCGGGGCTGCTCGGCTTCCCTCCTTTCACAATCCCCTGAATTTATATTGGGCACATAAAGGGCCGCGGGGCGCGGTTGTGGGCGGCAGCAGCAAACCTCCGCTGGCCCTTCCGCTGCTGGCTCCCGGTCCGAGCCTGGGCTGTCCGCCACCTTACGAGGCCGGCGCAGGGCTGGATGGGGGGGGCCGTTGTGAGCCGGAACGGAGATTCCAGGCGCGGTTTCCCCGGGTGCGGCTTCCCGGAGCGCGGCCGGTCTCTTCCTGCCGCCCCGGGCCGACACGCAGCGGCTCCACCCGCAGCCCCGTTGGCGTTGGCGGGAGCTGGGCGGGGCCGGCGCCGGGAGCGGCTCCGGCTCCGGCAGCGGGGCCGAGCCGGGCCGGACTGGGCTGGGCTTGGCTTGGCTGTACGGCGGCGGTGCGCACGGACGGCGGCTCGCTGGTAGGGGAGCGGCGGCCGGGACTCTGGGCAACGGGGGCATGTAGCGGGCCGGGGGCTCTGGGGTCTGTCACTGCGGGGACGTGGGGACTCTGGGGTGGCTGCAGGGTCTGTCGCTCTATGGGGAGGGCAGGGGACAGGGTGCTTGATGTGGGACCAGAGGAGTGCCCGTCGTGGGGGCTGGAGGCAGGAGGGGGGCTCCTCTCTCTGCCCTGCGGGGTCAGTTGGGACCTCTTTCCAGCGGGGCGGCCTGGCATGGGGCAGTCCTGCCTGAGCTCGCTGTGGGGCAGGGGGGCTCTGGGAGGTGCTGCTTGGTAGGGACGTGGGGTGCTTGGCTTTGGATAAGAGGGCAGTGTCTGCTGGGGAGGGTCGTGGTGCGCTGCTTCTCTTTAGAGAGAGTTTAAGGTGAGGCTGGAGCCCGGACACAGTGCTCGGAGGGCGGCAGGATGGGCTGCGGTGGGGGGAGGCAAGAGGAAGCAGCAGCAGATGCTGGAGGAATCTTTGGGAGTGCACTCTCAGGACTGGAGCATGGGGACTGTGGGGGACATCCGCCGGCCCAGGGGATGAAGCCAGGGGCTGGGCTGGGGAGGGAGGAGCAGAATGACAAAGAGGTGGCCCTGGTTGCGGAGAGGGGAGGTATGACCTAGCTGCTGCACAGGCACACGTCCTCTCAACCCGCTTTTTTGTGTCCACCGAAGTCCTGGCTGTGCTGATTAATCGTTTTGTAATTAAAGTCTGCTGGAATTCTGAGAGCTGCCGTGCTCCTCAGTGACCCTTGCTGCGGAGGGAGGGGCAGGATGCTGCACGTGCTTTTCCCTCCTCGGTCCCCCACCGTGTGCGTTTGCAGCACCAGGTCCATAGTGTGGGGCTAGGATATGGTCAGAAGCAGGTACTGCTGGGTTTCCATCTGCAGGACTCCTGGACCTGAGCACAGCCACTGTATTTGCTTTGAAATTCAGATGACAAACACCTGTGCTTTGTTTCTTGAAGGAATTTGCTGTACTTATAACTGAATTATTTTAGTTTATGACTTGGAAGTTTCCTGGTCCAAGATCTAGGTTATAATTATCTTGAAATTACTGTAGGGTGAGCCACAAAAAAATAATTGTTGGAGCAAGGGCTTGGTATTGATGTGTAAGCCTACTAAAGGAGGCTGCCTCCTGAAGTCGCAAAAGGCTCCGTTAAACCCCAAAAAAGAAACCATACATGCGACTCAACACAAAAAGCTCCTGGCACAAAAGTCAGGACAGAATGAGCATTCATCTCTGTACTTTACTGTCCCTGGGTGGGTTCTGAATCCTCTCTGATACTCTGCATAAGCCCTCCTCTTGCTTCTTTGCTGGCCACAGCAGAGGCTTTGTCACATGCTGGGACACTCAAGTGCCTCAGGTTATTGTATACCCAGAATGGCTGCAAATTCGTGGAGAAGGTCTTGCCACCAGCTTTGCTTTTTTGTGTGTGTATTTCGTAGCAGCTCTGCCTAGGTGATCATGCTGCACTGTTTTCAGTTGTGGTGTTAGAATTGTCTTAAGCCATTTGGGACTTTGTTGGTGAACAGCAATATCTTTTCACCAGCTGCAGGACATAGGTACCGGATCTCTCTGCTTGGGCTCTGTGTGAAAAGATATTATCAACCTGCCTGCATCAGTAGAGGATGCAAGGCTTGGGGGTTTGTTTTAGCAAGTATAGCAAAGGTCTGCGTCTGGATGCCATTGTACCAGTGTAAGGCACTGGCTGAACTAGAATCCCTTTTGTATGTTCATGTGGCTATTAATATGCTCCAGGATAGCTGCTTTTGCTCAGCCAGAGTAGCTGAAGCAGCCTATGTCATAAGTGTAGACAGGACTCTGCCTGCCGGATCCTGCAGTAATCTTTAGAAAGGGGCTAGAGGGCTTAGGCCGTGTAGATAGAGCAGATGCAGGATGGGATGCAGCCGTTAGCACTCAGTTTTTAAGCAGATGCTCCTACTCTGAAGATTGGGGTGTAGCTGGGCCTGGCAAGCTTGGGCTGGGAATGAAGTTGCCTTGGAGATTGGGCAAGATTTTTAAGCACGGGTTGAAGAGAAATCTGTGATGAGTCTTCTGTCATTAACCTCTTCTGAGTCTTTCTGTCTACAACAGACCTCTACAGGGATATGCACCACTAAATTAATCATAAACTTGGGATTGGAGGTGAGGGAGAACGAGGGGAAAGGGATTCTCTTCTCCCCTTGATGGAGGAATGCGGGGTCATTTTGGTACTATACAGCCTGTCAAGGGAATTGCCTGAAGTGACAGGACTTGCTCCTTTTCCCTGAAGCTCTCACTTTTGTGCTGCCCATGTGTCAAGGCAATTCTCTGCAGACAGCTGGCAGAGTGCAAAGTTTAGTAGTATTTGCCTGCAGATGAGTCAGCAGAAGAGAAATAGCTTGCTCCTGTAAAGTGGAGTGATCTTGTAGGCAAAGCAGCACATGACAGTCACATCTGATGTGCCAACACCTTCCAAGTTCAGAGGGACCATAGGGGAGCCTGGGAACTGTGGGTGTCAAGGGGCCTTGGGGGTCCAGCCTGCCAGTCTTGTGCTGACTTGGACTGGGGTGGGAAATGCAGCAGCCTTGAGCCAGAGTGTTTACAGAATTGTTGCAACCAGGTCTTGTTTTGCACAGGCTTTAGAATTTAAGTAGCAGGATTGTTTTTGTCTTGGCATGTAAATCTGCAAGTGAAAAGCAGTGGAAGTGGCCGAAGAAATCCCACTGCTGCATGTAGATTTGCAGATAATATTCTTCAATAAATTTCTTGGGACTTGAGCACACAAAGAATGCAGATGGGCTGGGTCCTCATGCTAGCAGTGTGGTTAGGGTCCAGAAATATGCGGGAATTATCTGCTTCTCTGGTGTAGTGCAGTTCTCTGACACCTCCAAAGCTAAACAAAACATTAGTACTGTCCAGGAAGATGCAGATGGCAAGATAAGGCTTTGGCTAGCAAGAAGGTTTGCCACACCTATTCTGACCTTTTCCGTCTGCCAGAGGTGTTAACGGCAGTGTTGTTAAATTCCAGCTCGGATGATGGCATAGTTAACTAACCCTAGAGGAGCTGTAAATTCTTTCCCTACTTGTGCCTATTTTTTTTTTCCTTTGTGGTAACCAGTGCTTGTCCTTTTTTCCTTGCAGAAGTGACTGCATTTCAGTGAGATTCAGTGATTCTTTGACAGGGAGGGCAACTCCTCCCATCTGGCAGTCGGCTGGGCCTTGCAGAGCTGGTACAACTCTCTTGAGGTGAGCTAGCTGGCATCTTGAGGTGGTGCAAGGTGCTGCTTTGATGCAGGATATGCACCAAAGAAGTTTCAGAAGCAAACCCCCTTGTTTTGTCAAGTGCTGCAGGGATTTGCTTGTGGCTTTCCTGTATGGGGCACTTCCAGCCTTGCTTCTCACAAGCAGTTTCTGGTATTCAGCACAGACTCAGTAATGCAGGAGGATGATGCCTTAAACAAAATAGAACAATGTTAATACTTTATAGCAGGGCTCTTTCTTCTGGTTATGCCTGGGGTTTATCTTGGCTTTTTTTCAGAATGAGCTTGGAGAGTTATCTTCTCTTCCCCCTTCCCCATCTGCTGTAAATGTAATTAATTTTAGAGCAGTCAGTGGTTTATGCATTTCGGGAAGCAAAGCTGTGTACTCATGTGTTAAGCTCAGCTACAGATGTTGCATCCTATTGTTAAGTCAGTAATTGTTTGGGCTGCTATTTTAGTCTCTTGGCCAAAATGAAACATTCTAAGATTAATAGCTTTGTAGCAGTAAGGTATGGTTTGTTTTGAAAAACAATGTGTTCCCAGTTTTTAATGAAGACATGTTTGGTGCTGAGAGGACCAACATGCTAATGTGCTAACCACAGGAAAGAAGTTTTAAAGCTTTCACTTAAAGAGGAATGATAAAATTATTTAATTTCTGCATTAACTTGAGCAATTAGCAGAGCTGTGCCACTCATGAGATGCCCAGTCCAGCTCTCCAGGTGCTGCAGGGGCTCCTTCAGCAGCATCTAGCCTGTAAGATCAGAGCAGATAGAGCATATTTACTCCATCCTCGAAGCAGGTTTCTCCTTTGGTACATCAGGTGTTGCTGGTACTGGGTGGCTGGTGCTGTCTGACCACTGCTGTTTATTTGATGCAAAGAAAATCCGTTCGTTTAAGCTGTTGTTTGTCATCATTTGACTACCTGTCAAATGTACCCTGAGAACTGCAAAGGTGAAGTAGACTGGAGGGAAACTAGTTGGGTGTGGGAAGAAGCTGTTGGAGATCTTTCCTGGGCTTGGACAGTGGTGCTGTACATCAGCATAAAGCATGGTGTTGCCCTGTGTTATAACTTGCTTTGGCTGACTCTGAGCTCTGCACCCAGCAGCAAAATGCTGGTGATAACTCAGTACAGTATAGTTGTGTGTGGAGAGGCCTGATTGCTCTGATGTGCCAAGCTAATGCGGGAAGAGCTTCACCTGTTTGTGCGTGGAAACTGCTAAGTCTGTACTTCAGCACCAGAGCCTCTGCCAGGGCTTTTTAGTGTTTTGATGGACAGTGGTTCTGATTGGCTGTGTTCAGCACTTTAATAGGCCTTTTAATTCTCTCCAAAGGGAAGGAAAGCAAGTCTTCAGAGACCAACAGGTGATTTGAAGCACAGTGAAATTATCTTGACCAAATAACAAGAAAATCTGCTGCTGTTTCTCCCCACTGTTTCTGCAAATGCTGGGGTTACTTGAACCAGAGACAGGGGCCTGCTGCTTTTTGTGAGCTAGATGGTTTCTGCTAGGACCATGGCAGTGAAGTAAACAGCTGATGCAGAGTGTGCTTGCAGGATGGCACTTTGCAAAACCCAGGAATTGCTTGTGTCATATCCTTTGTTTTCACAGAGGCACTCTGGAAGCTGCTGCATTTATAGCACAAATCTTGCCTGAAAGTTAAACATTTATGAAGTAATTTTGTCTTCTCCCCAATATTGTTTTGGCTTCCCACTCACCTAAGATTCTCTTTTCCTGTTCTTAGTGCATTGTGCTAGGTCTGGCAGAGCTGTCTGGGATACTTAGATATACTTACCCCAAAACCAGTTCAGTTGTGTGTGGTCCTAACACTGTTCCTAAGGTATCATCTACTTGATGCTAGATGGGGAGATTGGTATGTTCACATGTTTACTAAACTGCATTTGACTTCATACTTAGGAACATTCTTTAACCTGGAGTCATTTGCACTTGAGTAAGTCTAATCACTAAATCTGCTTCTTAACAGCTGTCTTTCACAAAGCCCACCCTTCTTGGTTGCTGAACAGTAGAGCTTTGCTCAGTTGCCCTTACTGAGGACAGTTCCAGCTTGTCCCAAGCAGGAATGCTCAGCAGTGACCCTCTGCTGAGGAGAGGGGTGGTGTTCAGAGGGACATCTGCCCTGTCTCATACTTCCTACTTGCCCCACCTAACGTGTTCCAGCACACCCACTGCATATGGATGGGGAGACATTTTAAATTCCACACGGCTCTTATTATTAGGGTGTTGAGGCACACACGTAAGCATCATTCCTGGGCAAAGGGGTCACGCTGCTCTCGGGAACAGATCAGAACTGCCAGTTGCTGCACAAATAGCTCCATACTTCAAGTGATCCAGAAAGATAATGCTGCTCTTTAGTTATAAACTTTGCAAATGTAGCACCCATTTCTAACTCCTGCAGCAGCTGAAAAGGGAATGTTTGCTGCCATGTCTTTCTATAAATCTGTAGTTTTGCTTCAGCTGCATGGAGTGCTGGTCTTCCTGATGCTCCAGGGCCCTTTTCGGAAGGTGCAGTGATTCCAGCTTAGAAGCACAGACAGCTGTCGTGATTTCTGTCCCAAACTGGTGGTCTGTCTGCCAGTTCATCACAGAAGCAGTTCAGCTGAACCACTGCTAATTACAACCTGGCACATAAAGTGCCAGCAGTAAGTGTGCCCCTAATGTGGTATCAGCAGCTGCTTCACCATCAGCTGAGTCACCACTGCAATGGGGACAGGGGACAAGAGGGCAGCACAGTGGCAGCCATCCCAAGGTGAGCCATCCCCACTGGGGAGCTGCAGCTTGGTCTTACACAAGCAAAAAAGCAAACAGCAAGCTAGGTAGTTATTGAAGTTATGACCGTGGGTTGCACCCCTTCCCTCACCCTTACCCTGACGCTTAAACCTGCTTCTTCCTTCCATCAGGATTGTGCAGGGACGTAACATACCCACCAACTGTCTTGATGGGTGGGTAGGAGGCACAGGAGGTTAGAAGAGTGTTTGCATTCATCAGAATGAGAGCTAGGGGAGGGCTGAATGCAGACTGGGCATGCCTTAATCCTTAGGTTGCTTTTGAGATGCTAAAATAGTATAATTAGCCCTGTAGTAATGATTTATAATTTGCATTTCAACTCTTGTTTGAGTTTCTTTCCAGCCAGCTGGCTGCTGCACCCTTCTCCCTGCAGAACAGCTCCAAGTTGCATTAGATGATTCAGTATTCCCACCAGGCACTGTTTGTCAAGCCTTGGCAGCTGATGCCAAATACAGCTGGCTGAGCCCCTTGTTAGGTGGCTGTGTCTTTGCGCTGACCTTCTGTACACTGTGCCTGCTGTTGACTGATTCTGCTTTGGAAGAGCTGAGAAAAATTTTTACTGTTTTTTGTCCCTCTCTCCTTCATTTTGTTCTAGTTCTTACTGGCCGTGCTTGGCAAGATGGAGCCGCCGACCTCCTCCAGGCTGAATTCCCGTAAGAGAAGAAAAGATGGATCTGGCCCCAATGGGGCGACAGAGCTGGATGGAATTCCTCCAAAAATGTCCCGGCGCTCACTCGTAAGTAAGCAAAGATAGGAGCTTTAGGTGCCTGTGTGATTAGGACATTGCGCTGTAACAGCAGAAAGATAAATGTGATGGTTTTTCTGCGGGGGGTAGGGGAGAAGCAAATGACAGTAGCTATCCTTCTTGCAAAGCCAGTTTAAAATCTTCCTTTGCTCATACTAATAGCATACTTACAAGGTGGGCTTAAATTAGGCCTAAAGAAGGTGTCACTAAGCTGCTTTTGTGGTGCGTCTAGCTTGTTTATAGTCTCTTAAGCTGAACCTGAACAGGCATGAATATAGATATTCATGAAGAAGTAAGCATTCATTTCTCACAGTGGGTTTTCTTAAGTGACACAGCAGGAGGGAGAAATACTCCAAACAAGCATGTAACAACCCATGCATCTCGCAGAAAGCAGTCCTGTTCAAGTCAGAGAACTGCGGAAGGGTCTGTAAGCGCCTGTAGAAGCAGTCTATTGAGTTCAGGCTCTGAAACACCCAGAAGATAACCACTCCTTTGATTCTCTTGGTCTGGCAGAAGACTGCGTTTATGTTGCTGGTACTTTGAGAGTGTTCAGGAAAATTTCTCTGTCTAGATCAACCTTGGGACAGCTTTAGCAAGCTAAAGCCACTGGGGTCTCTTCTAAAAGGGGTCTATGCCAGTTAACACTAGTGTAAAGGGCTGACTCTAACTTATCCTTGCCACAATATTTTGATGATAGACTTTTTACAGCTCTTCTCTGCCTTTTTCCTGGAGCTGTCCTATGTATCATGTGTGCTGTAATTGCTCTTTCCTTATCTATGTCAAAAGCCAGCTACCATCCCTGCCACGTCACACTGGGGTCATAGTCCTTGGCAAAATAGGGTGATGTGTTCCAGCTTTCCTCTTTGATAACAATGTTTTGTTCTTCTCAGGAGTACTTCAGTCCTGTCCCAGAGCTTTTGGCAGGTGGTAGCAAAGCAAGAGCAGCACCAACATTGAGAACTGGGGAGGCAAGCACTGAGAAAGGAGGCTCGAGCTGTTGCATGACATATCCCTCAGAGCCTTTATATCCTTGACTGTTGTCAGAACCCAGTGCATGTATTTGATTAAGGAAGACGTATGCAGGTTATTCCATGGGAATTACTTGCTCTTCAAGTTGTGTCTGTCCTGTGTTAGAACAAAAGCATCTGAGTAGCACACACAATAAATAGTATCTAGCCGCTTTCTAAACTTTCTGGCTCTTTTTCAGTCAGAGGGCTAGCACAGACCTCCTGAGGAAAGATTTTTTTTCTTCTTTCTTTCAAGAAAGATTTATTTATCATAGCAAGAGTAATAGTGTCACCTAACTGTGACATTACCTTGAAGCCTTTACCACTCCCAGCTGGCTAGCAAAGTGTTCCCCTGGAACAGTGGGGTTCAGCAGCAGATGGTGGTAGCAAGCCTGCTGACGCAAAAGCCTGTCCTGTTGTGCACATCAAGTTGAGTCCTGATCCTGGTAGGCACTGTGGAGGAAGGCAAGACTCTGGCAGGACCCTTTGAGGACATTTCTCTGTGATCATCTGATAATTTTGATAGGTTTGGTTTTTATTTTAGGCTTTTATTCCTAGTTTCGTATCAGGTATGTGCCAACCAAATGCAAAGAATCTGTTTTATTCACAAGTCCCAGATATGATGGCAGTGATGAAAGCAGACACATGCAGGCATTACCTAACAGTAAGGATCGTGGTAGAGGAGGTTGTGTGTGAAATGTGGATGCTAGAGACTCAGTAAGTTGCAGGAGATTTTCAGCAGTATCAGTTTGCTTGAATGTAGTGGTCAGTGGTCACTTTCCTGTGTGCTTCACTTTGAGCACTCTAATAAGGAATGACATTAGCAATAATAGCAGCAGTCTTTCTGTTTGCAGTGGTGCTGGGCACCGTGGCAGGATGCTGCAGTGGGACAGGAGGTCGGAGAGGAAATGGCTCATTAGCTTTTTGCAGCTTGAAGGTGTTATTGTAATGTTATTGTAATCTGCAAGCTGGTTTCCTAGTCTTCTGGCTTGGGAAAAAGACATCTATTGCTGCCCCATACCTTCCAGCTGGAAGGAAATGGGACTGTTTGTTCTGTTGTGGAAGAGGCAGATATTTTCTTTTCCTTCAGAGGAGACCAGAAATTGTACCTGGACTTCAGCTGCTGATTGAACAAGCTAGCAGATTAGGAGGGTTTTCCTGCATCAGTTGCAGATACTTACTTGTAGTATCTACAGTTGCAGATGCCTGCAGCAGTTGTAGATGCCTGCAGCAGTTCTAGATGCCACAGATCAGTCAGAGGTCAGTCTCTTACTGTGTATGGCTCAGAAATGGGTGGTGATGCACATGTTCCCTGGGAATTAGTGCTGTTGTTGGTATTGCTCTTCTGCTTGTTTATATAATTAAGTCGAGGAGCTATTACAATTTGTACATCACAGCACAAGCACTCAGGCACAGCAAAGTGATGGTCTTGCCTGGGTTGGCATAGCTGCAGCTGCTACAGTGAGGTTTGATGAAGCTTGGCTTATGCTGCTGTGAACTGCTGTTTGTCAAAAGTCTGGTTTATGACCTGCAGATCTGAGCCTTCTGTTTTCTTGAGTCCAATGTGACTGCCTTCTTCTTAACTCCACTTTTCTCTCTCTCTATTTCTCTCTAAACTCAGGCTATTCACCCTGCCAGGGATGTTTTGAGGTTTAACACTAATTAGACTTTAGTACATGTGTTTGAATTGTGCATGGTGAGACACAGCAAGTCACTTGGTGACTAGGACACTGCAGTGGCAGTGCTGCTGCTGCATACTGCATTCACCTTTACGTTTTCACATGTAACCTTGTCTGGCTATTTAGGGACTGAGGGAACCAGCTCCGTTCTCAGATGAAGTGGAAATCGATTACAGCAAGCCATACATCAGAGTAACGTATGAAGAAGCAATGAGAGGGACACCTTGTAAGTAAAAAAACAGAAAAATAGACTGGAAAGGAATTGTATAAATGTTGGGGGTGGGATGCAGGTATGATTGTGATATCTCTGAGAACAAATCAACCTGTATGTCAGACCAGGTTTGTGGTCAGTGATTTAGTTAATGCTTTGGTGATGAGAGGAGCTGTCCCCATGTGAAATTGGTCTGCCAGTACTGCTGAAATTGGAGCTCATGTGTGTATGGAGCCATACCTTCACCAGTAAGACTGTTTGATGCAAACAGATTTTTGTGGTTTACCTCTTCTGTGCCACTGGCAGCTACAGAACAGTATCAGGCTGAGCACTTTCCTGTATTACTTTGAAGCAGCTTAAAATTAAGCACTGAAACTTGAAAAGGGCAGACAAAACTAACACATATCTTTTTCCCAGAATGTCCCATTGTAGCCCGACTTTGAATTAAAGTCAGTGTCCTTAAACACAGTAGGCCAGCCCCAGAACAAGAACTTGTCCTTTTATTCTCTAAACCAGGCTGGGAACAACTGTTCTCTTTGCAAGTCTAAAAGGAAGGCCGAGGCAGGGCTGACTCCTGAAGATGGCTACCCTCTTGCCAGAGTGTGCAGACAGTGCTGTGTTATTTGGCCTCTGTTGTGTCTACAGAGACAATAAAAATGCTGTACTTCTACCTGCCTGACTGCTGATGAGACCTGGCAGTGGTTTCCGGCAGAGGTTCTGGAAATCCAATGCACATTTATTTCCCAGCTGAAAATCTCCAGAGCCTGCCTAAGGTCTCTGATTTCAGTAGTGGTGGCTCTCCTGCCTGCTAAGACTAAAATACACTGCATGTTTCCTTGTTGCTGTTTATGCCTGTGCTCAGGAACTATAGCTGCTCAGGTATGGAGGAAAAGAGAAGTGTGTTCCTGCCAGTTTCCAGAACATTATTGTACTTTCATAAAGGCCTGCCAGGACCAGCCCTCTCCTGGCATACAGAAGGCTTTTGCAGTCTCAGATCTTCAGGTCCTTGGCTCTCCAAAGCCTCCTGGCATCTTTAGTGAGGTAGATTTGCTAAAAAGGGATTGAAAGAGGCTGTCCTCAAAGTGACTCCTCTGCTTAGCTTGAGCTTAACAATCTTACCTTTGTGTTTTCCTAAGTAGTCAGGCTGAGTTTTTAGGTTGAGTTTACAGTTGATGGTCTGAGGAAGCTGATGATAGTGATGGGTAATTAAAACAGCCTGGTCCCTCAGCCAGACTGGTAGCTGTGGCAGTGGCTGCAGAGGAGGAAGCTGAAATGGTCTTGAGATGTTATCCTGACTGGCAGGGGGAAACATCTGGGCCAGTTCCTCCCTGGTAGCTCCCTGCTGTGCAAAAAAATTAATACTGTGCTTAGATTTCCATAGGAGGGAGATGTTTGGGGTTTGCTTTCTCTTGGTCTCCTTTCAACTTGGTTCAGTGGATACGTGGTAGACTTGGAGTCTGTCTTTGAACATGGGTGTATTTCAGCTGAGCTGCATTTGTTTCCATGTGGAAAAGCAAAGTGCCAGCCATTGCTCTTTACAAACTTTTCCTGGTCACAGCTCGGCATTCTGCCACTTTTCTGCAACATCCCCAAGAGTTTCAGAAGGTTCCCAAATGTGGCCATGAGCAGCAGCTGCTTCTGCAGGAAGGAATCTTCACAAATGTCTCTCTGTCCCTTTGGCACAGTGGATCGCCCTGTCAGAGTTTATGCCGATGGAATATTTGATTTGTTTCACTCTGGACATGCCCGAGCCTTGATGCAAGCAAAGAACCTCTTCCCAAACACATACCTCATTGTTGGAGGTAAGAAGTGACCTTGTTGACTTTGGCTGTCATAGAAGTACAGTGTACCTCCATCTGTGGTTATGCATGCAGATGGCATAGTAGGGATTTTGTTTTTATGGCCTCACTGGCCGTAAAGTAGCTCTCAGTGCAGCCAGTTGTCCCAGATGTCATCAGTCTTACTGCAGTATGTTGAGAGTTGGGTATGTCGGCAGAAAGATGCCCTGTACAAAATGGGTGCGTAAGGGAAAGATTTTTTTTTGATCACACTGTGACAGATACTGGTGAGTTGCACATCTGAGTATCAAAATATATTAGGGACAATTGAACATCTGCCTCTTGAATTAGACAACTTAAGAATGAGTAACAGTCCCTCCATGGCTGGTTGAGCTTTGTGTCGCCTGTCTCATGGTGTGTGTCACTTCCCCGCTCCAACTCTCTGCTGGGGATTGCTTGTGGCTAAACCCTAACAGGTCCCACTAGGAGCGTGGAGACCATGGTTTTCTGGGCACATGGCCATGGAAGTCAGTGAGGCCCCATTTCTCCAAATAAAAGTTCCCTATTCTGTCTGTTGGGTTCAAAGGTCTTCAGATGCTGCCAGGAATATCCTGCTTGACTGCCTGAGGGGATCTGGAAAAGGTGTTTCAGCCAGGCCTCCTGAAGGAGTATAACAGGGAAAAAAGAAACCCTTTTTTCTGGCTGCTGTAGTATACTGACTTCTGTGCCCATGACTTCACCCACCTTAAAGACTGTGTGTTGCCTATCAGGAGGTGACCTCTGCTCAGGCTGCGTAATGATGTTAAAGTATCAGAGTTGAGAATACCTTTAACTGCTTTTCTCAACAACTGTTAGCTTCCTGAAGCAAATGGGAACTCTGATCCTGCAGTAGAGCGATCATAACGTCTTTGTATGGTTTGTTTCCTTACCACTCACTGCTGAGGGCATTTTTATAGTGGTACTTCTGCATTTTTTGTGTGTGCTATAGTAGTGTCTGGAAGGGGAAGGGAGAGAGTAGCGCTGAAATAGTCAATCCAACCTACAAAATGCACTGAGCTTAGAAATCTTGCAGGTGGAAAGATATCCCCATGTACATAAGTGTTGTACCTCAAACAGGGTCAAATTCTCTGCCTTTGGGAGACTGGTGAGGAGGAGGTGGAGGGCAATGAACTGCTCCCCTTGAACCAGGAACTGAGACAAAAGGCAACAGCCCAGTGGACATTAGCTCCAAGCTGGGAGCAATCTCACCCGTTCTTTATCATCTGTTTGTCCAGAGCATAAATACATCCAATGCCAGTGAGACTGCTAATGCCTTGTTTACTTCTGAGTCTGATAACCAAATAAAACTCCCTCCTCAATGTCTTCCATTGCAGATTTTGAAGAGTTTTTACTTTTGATTTCTCATAGAACATAAGTAAGCTAACTTGATTTGCTGTGAACTTACCCTTTGTTTTAATACAGCTTTCCAAGAACTAGACTGTGGTATGGCATTTTATGAAATTGGAAGCTTTGGCAGTGGGCTTTTTTCATGGGCTTCAGTTTCCAAGCCTGAGACATCCACAGGTTAAAAAGCAGATTTTTGCCTAATAGGCCCCCAGGTGCCATTTCATACAGGAGAGTTGTCTTCTGTATTAGCTAGGAGTTCTACAGACCTTGAGGGCTTGGCATGTAGGTACCCAGCTTGGGCAGAAATCCCCCAAGCAGCCTTCCTAGAATTGCTCAGGAGCTAAGTTCCCTGCACTGCTCACTGGTTTTGGTGCTTTGTGGCTGGGTTTGAAACTGCCAGTGCATTCTGTCAGCCTGTTAAAACCAGGCTGGCATTGCCTGGTGCAGCAGGAGTGTGTGCAAGGTCTTTTTACAGTAAAGCATTGGAGTAAGTACTTCAGGCTCACTCTTCTCTGCCTTTTTCTTCAGTCTGCAGTGATGAGCTAACCCATAACTTCAAGGGCTTCACAGTAATGAATGAAAATGAGCGATATGACGCTGTGCAGCATTGTCGCTATGTGGATGAAGTGGTGAGAAATGCGCCATGGACGCTTACCCCCGAGTTCCTGGCAGAGCACAGGGTAATTTGTGACATCTGATCTGTTCTGCATTTTGATTAGCCTCTGTGCTGGCTGTTTATAGCAAGAATTTATCCATGGGGGTGACCTCTGCCTAAGCAACCCGTTTCTGTTGAAACCCCTTAAATAGGGAACTAACGGGGTTATGGGAATCAAAATGGGCTTCTTGAAAGCCTAGAAGCATCTGCTGAGCTGACAGGTAATGTTAAAATAAGGTAGAGATTGTGACATGGTGAAAAAGACAGAGAGGGTTCTTGCTGTTCCAGGAGAAGTTGATGCTGGTTATAGATCAGTGTGAAGCACAGTAAGGAGAGGATAACATGGGTTGGAAGGGATTTCTGGAGGGTGTCTAGTCCAACTCTCCTTACAGCAGGAGCCACTCAGATTTATATCAGCTTCCCTGCAGCAGGAAACCTGGCAAGCTGTCTTGAGAGTCTTTTATCAGTCAGTAACATAAAGTGAAAAGAGTCTCTAACATCTGTTGAACTGCTTTGGGATGTGAAGAAGTCTCCAGGGAAGTTTGCTTAGTTTTTTTAACCTTGTTAGCATTAACAAGCCATTTCTCTGTGGAGCTTTAAACAGCTGTGTCCTTAGTCCCAGCCTTTCTTCTCTAGTGTGTGCTTAAAATTGGTATGCAATTACCAGTGAGAACTTGGGACTGTTCTGTGTTGCTTTTCAATGCAGGAAAGCATCTTGCTATTCTCTGTCACACCCCTGCATTGAGGTGTTGAGCAAAAAGTTACCATCCTTTGGCAGAAAGCAGGATAAAATGTTGACTGTCATTGCTTTCTTAATTTTCAGATCGACTTTGTTGCACACGATGACATCCCCTATTCTTCTGCTGGCAGTGATGATGTTTATAAGCATATAAAAGAAGCAGGTGGGTCTGGGTCAGATTCTCCAGGGCTTCCTGTCAAAGGTCTGCTGTAGTTTCTTCTATGCTCCTATATGGCAGGATTGATTATGCCTGGGAAAGTGGCAGTGCTCTCTTGAGAACAAAGTCTGCCCAGGAGGGTGGGAAAAAGCCCAGCTTTGGGCCCTACTTCATAGGTGACTGTTCCATGTCCGTGGCCGAGCATTGCCCAGCATTAATTCCTACTTTCAGTCTAGTTACTGTGATTGAGTTAACAGCCACCTTCTGAAAAAATACTGAAGTTTGGTTTACAGATTGTCACAAATGGGGAATCTCATGAACTCAGCAAAGTGGCTCCTCTAGCTGTTTGCTGTAAAACTTGGGTGGGGGGGGTGCAGTTTATTTAAATCTATCCAAACCCAGCCATCAGAGCTTGTTATATTTCCACCCTCAAAACTGTAGGAGTCCTTGTCTTGTCCTTGTAGTCACGTTATTCTATATGCCATGGATTATAGTGAGGAGTTTTTAAACCAGCTAATGTGAAAAGCCTTTCATTAGAAGACATGGTATTTTGACAGGTTTTTGAGACACTTTGGTCTTTACTTCCAAAAAGGAGGACCCTAGTATTGTTCAAGGGCAAAGATGTGGTGGTGTGAGAACAGTTGGGAAGTAAGCTCTTGACAGGAGAGGTTGTTCCCTAATAGAGGTGGCAGCAGCTCTTTTGCCATGTGTCTTGCTAGAGCTGTCCTGGGTCCTGTTCCCCAACTTTAGGCATGTTTGCACCAACTCAGAGGACTGAGGGGATCTCAACATCAGATATCATCACCAGGATCGTGCGGGACTATGATGTTTATGCCAGACGGAACCTGCAGCGGGGTTACACAGCTAAAGAGCTCAATGTCAGCTTCATAAACGTGAGTTGCAGTGTCTCTCACCACAAGCTGCATGAAGCAGAATCTTACAGAGTGTGGAGATGTAGGGTCTATCTAGTGGTAGCACAATCCTGGCACATACCAGTAAAGAGACAATCTGCAGAGCTAAACAGGTGCATCAAAACAGTGTATGTAGAGTAGAAATTAAGATGACTTCTGCCCCTGAAACTGCCTGAGGGACCCACCCAGAGGAGCTGGGATTTTGCTAACACTGCTCCATTGTCAGAAATGTCTGGGTGATGTTTTATCTGTTGAAAGAGCTGGAGACAGGGTGCGTGGTGAAATGTGTGTTTTCTTGAATTGAATGAAGTGTGAGTTGTTCTTGGCAGCAGCTGCTGTGTGTCATCTCTCTCCTCTTCCACCTTTGTAAGGTAGAGTCATTTGTTAGGATGAAATCTGATCCCATTCTAGCTGTATTATTCTCTTCCTGGAGCTCTTTCAGAAGCTGCAGTGCTTGGGTAGGAGAGAAAGACATGCTCTGATCCTGTGCTGAGCAGCTCTATCCCACAAGCAGAATACAAAGCAGAAGGCACTTTGATGTTGGATGTAAAGTAGTAAATGTTTTGGGATTTCTATTTTTATCACTCAGATACTAAGCCTATTTTTTTTAAATACAATCAAATACAAAAACAAAACAGGAGAGATAATGGCTGCTTGGCCTCTCTTTGGCATGTAACTCTGCCTCTGTTTAAAAACACCCAGTAAAAAGACTTGTGCTATCATGATATGCAGAAAGACCTACAGCAGGTCACTTGAATCTAATTGGTATATTGTATAAATATTTCCCTCTTCCATGCACTCCTATTAGATAGTGCTAATCTGTGGGTTTAGTCTCACACTGTATGCTGCGCCAGTGCCTGTCACAAACCATCTCACAGCCCCGCTATGTTTGCCATTTAGTCTAGGGAAGAAGTGTCACTGAGGTGAAGGAAAAGTGTCACAAGACTAATGGAGATGCTGAGTCTTAAGCAGCAGTTCAGTGTAATAACACAGAGCAGAGGTGGTCACCACTCAGATCTGCTGAGCTGTATTCTGATCCAACGCTTACTGTACAGGAGAAGAAATATCACCTCCAGGAGCGCGTGGATAAGGTGAAAAAGAGGGTGAAGGACGTAGAGGAGAAGTCAAAGGAATTTGTCCAGAAAGTGGAGGAGAAGAGTATTGATCTCATTCAGAAGTGGGAAGAGAAGTCCCGGGAGTTCATTGGCAATTTCCTGGAGATGTTTGGTCCAGAAGGTGCATTGGTAAGGAGCTGCTCTGGGAAAAGGGGATTCTGGAGAGTTTGGCAGTTGTTATAGGGCTTCTGGAGCCCAGGGTCTGCAGAGCAAAAGTTCATGGTTTGTTGCAGTGCTCATTGTGCTGCTGGTCTGCAGACAACTTGTCTCAGGCTTTGGCAGCCTGTTTACAGGGACCCTTCACCTTTTCCAATTGGGTAATGCCAGTTACAATTGTAGTACAAAAAGTCCCTGTATCCCATAAGCTAGTGTGTAAACTCCAGCTTGTGTCCTACTGGCCACTGAGCAGCCAAGAGATTGGTGGCCACTTTGTCATTGGTCTAGGATGAGGCTGAAGCTACTTTTTTACACCAGCCTCTCCTGTACATCTGGGTAAATATTACAGGCACTTCAAGTGCTAGAAAATTGGTGATGATTACACTGTATATGGTTTCCAAAGTCTGGAGCAATGCTTGGGGTTTTTCTGCTCTTGTACAAAGCATTGAAGGGGCACAGTAACTCAAAATGCTGCACAAGCTGTAGGTAGCATCCATTTCCATTGCTGTTTGAGTCATGCTAACTATCTTCCTGCTTCTGTCACTAGAAACACATGCTGAAGGAGGGCAAGGGCCGGATGCTGCAGGCCATCAGCCCAAAGCAGAGTCCCAGCAGTAGCCCCACGCATGAGCGCTCCCCATCTCCCTCCTTCCGCTGGCCCTTTTCAACCAAGACTCCTCCCTCCTCACCAGCCAACCGCTCCAGAAATGAGTCTGCGGTCACCTATGACATCAGTGAGGATGAAGAGGATTAAGCTACCAGCTGGGATTTGCTGCAAACCGCTAACCACCGCATCCTAAGTCTGAACCCACTGGGGAACTCTAAATGAGTGAGAGAGCCATAGGAACAGGGCTGATGGTGAGCACAGGGCATTAGAGGCACCTGTTGCTCTTAGCAAGGGCTGCTGCCTGGAAGCACCTTCAAACCTCCTCTCCCTTCTCCCCAAATCCCCTTTTTATTGTTTACATTCTAGTAGCTTCCGGGGGAAAATAGTTTTTATATTTTAGAAAATACTTTTAAAGCGCAAAGAATAGCACTCAAGCGTGGCTTTTGTTTTGGTTTCTTTTCCCTTGTTAAACCTCCAGGCAAGAGGGAGAGTGGGAAGACCTATGTGTCTCTTCTTTGCTTCAGTTCCTCTCTCTTATTTCCCCCCTGCCCCCAGGCAGTATCTGTGCCACTACCAAACGAAAGACCCCTCGGTTCCTCAGTCAGCATGACCTCAAGAGCATGCAGGAGGTGGTGGTGTAAAGAGGCCTCTAGGAAACAGAGACATCTCTGCTGCACTGGAGCCCATAGGAATCTATCCAGCAGATGCTGTAGTGCTCATGTGTCCCTTAGCTGAGCTTCCCAGAATGTCATAATGAGGACGTGCTGTGTAAGGGGCTACAAGCTTAGCACACAGGAGTTACATCCTGGAGGAACTCGCAGTACCGTAGAGTCGCACACTTCATAAGCACACAGCATTTGCGGCTCCAAATTGTACAGGGGCTGCAGGGGAAAGGCCTTTCCAGCTAATCTTAACAAGACTGCTAACTCTTGAGCTAAAATTCAGCCCTCAGTTGCTGTTGGAGAGAAGAGAATGAATCTTTGTTTCAGGGCACTTGCTGTCTGCGCGTTTCCTCAGGTGTGTGAGAGCCCAGGTAGGAAACAAATGTACTCCTTTGAGAAGTTCCTTGTCCCAGTCTCTGGCGTGTAATAAGTTTTACTGTCTGTCCAAACAGCACCTCAAGACTGTGCTCTGTGCGTGTTTGTGTTTCAGTTGCTGTGCTCTAAGGGCTGGAGCAGTCCTTAACACTGGTGCCGTGAAGTCGCTGCTTTAAGGACAGAACGTGAATTCATACAGCCAGTTTGCTGCCCGTGTTGGCATGTGCAGGTGGACAGATGAAGGGCATGTTTTACCCCCGTGAAAGGTTGCAGTCCCGTGTGACAGTTACCTGGCTTGCATAATAAATGCACAAATCAGTGCCTGCTTACTCCGCTCCTTGGGGAAGGCCAGAAAAAGCATCAGAGAGCTGCAGCTTTTTAACACTTTAAATATGTAATCTGCTTGTTAGAAACCATGGTGCAGGTTGTGCCTGCTGTCGTGTCTGTAATAAACACTGAGCTTTGTGGCCTGCAGCTTCCTGCTGACAGTTGCCCTCCCCATGCTGAATGCCTGTGCACAGAGCAGGTCAGCTTACCCTGTCCTTGCAGCAAGCGCTGAAGGAGCTGGACTTGCTGTCACGTAGCTGCAAAGCTCTTGCTTCCTTTTCTGTTCAGGTTTGCCTGTGATATCCATTGTCTCTGGGTGGAGCTGCTAGGCAGTTGCCTGTATCCTGCAATGCTGGGAGTACAGGGCAGCTCAGAGCTAGTCAGGAGCAATGCAGGGAAGTTTTTCGAGTGGGATTTGGGGCTTGCAGAGCAGTGGGTGCAAGGAGGCAAATCATCAAGTGCTGCCACAGGCTCTGCACAGTGCGATGCCTCCGGGGATTCAGTGGCCTGTGGTGGGAGCAGGCTGCCGCTTCTTTCCAGCTTTCATCTTGCTGATCCTTTGTCACACTGCCCAGAGGGCTTGACAGAGACTCTGTGCGTCTGTTGAGGCCAGAGCTGGTATCTGGAAGGGTATTTTGGGGATTCTTATCTGCCATTTTGGACCTCTCGCAGCAGGGATGTGCACAGCTCTGGGAGCGTGGTTGGCTGCTATGCATTTTTTTGCTATAAGGAGCAAATAATTGCCGATTGGTACAAGCCAGTTGTGAATCCCCTAGTTTATGAGTGGTAGAGCACTTACTTTATTATATCACCTATATCCTCTCTTCCCTCATCTTCCCCACCTTCCCTTCCTCACCCTTCCCTCAATATGGGTGTTGTGTTGCTTTCCCAAGCCAGATCACAAAGGCCAGGCTGCTCTACAGCCTTACTACTGTTTTAAACACAAGTTATGCAACAGTGTTCTGTAAATTCGGATAACAGTGGTGTTTTGGATGGTGGTTTGTTCTGCAGAGACCTTAATGTATTTCTCAGTCTGTCTGCAAAACCTGGGGTACTTGGTAAGAAGCCAGTTATGATTTTACATGTAGCTTGGAATAACAGAGCTGTTTCTTGTAACCAATAATCCCTGCTTCCTCCTTGCACTTAAATTAAATTGGAACCTCAAATCCCAGATTAGTCTTTTTTCTTCCCCCCCCCCCCCCTTTGTATTTTTTGTTTCTTGCTGGATTGCTGGACCAGCGTCATCTCCAGTACTGCCCTGTCCTATGAGGAACAGGACAGAGCTTGATCTTTGGGCAAAACACATGAGCCAGGTTCTCCAGAATATCTTGTTATCCACAGATGTATCCAGTGCTGCTTCCCAGGGCTATCCTGCACACCCTTAACTCATCCCACTTTTCAGAAGAAGCACCCAGAAGAGGTATGCTGGAATTGAATGTGGAGTTAAAGAGGTAGAGTGGAAAAATAAATCTTTACTAGCATGCATTGAAGAATATGTTGAGTTTGATGCTGCTAAATCCAGAGGCATTTACTCCTGCAAGACAGCCCTACCTCAGTTCCTGTACAGATGTTGGGGTGAGGCTGTTGGCACCAGCAACCAGCCCCTGGGAGAGGATTTTCTGATGGCAAAGAACAGCAGCAGCAGCAGGGCAAAACTGGAAGGTGCCAAGGATGCTGGTAGAAGCAAGAAATGTAGAGCACTTTGACAGCATAATGCTTAGAGCTGTAGAAGGTCTTTAACCTTTTGGGAAAAGTATGGCATGCACCTGTACTGAAATGATTTTGTGCATTTTACAGAAGACTTTATTGTGCAGTCTGGCTGTTGTAACCAGAGGCAGGTGCTAGAGTACCAAGTACACCTGGCAGTAGTGGTGACTTTGGTGGGACTGACGCCATGTTTTGCCCCTGGTCCTCAGGGTGAGCTTCTTGCTGCCAAGGGCTCCCTGGTGTAAAGGTGTGGGTTGAGCTTCCTGCCTGCCTCAGGTAAGGAGCTGGGTTTGGTTGTCTGATCAAGGGAAACGAGTCCTGTATTTTGCTCTTCCCTTGGAGTTGCTTCTTGGCAAAGCCATGAGATTGCTTGGTCCCACTGCTTCTGCTGATGCCTAGAAAGCCATGTTGGTAAAGGCCATGTACTGTTACCAGGAGTCTGTCAAATTTGGCAATCTCATAACGAAACACCACGGCATCTTACAGCTGAGCTGTAAGCTGAGCTAAGCTCTTCACTTTGAACACAGCCACCTGCAAAAAGCTCCGAGTCACTTTTCCCCCCTTCTCATGGGACATAAAACCTGCTTTTCCCCAAAAAATGAATCAATTAAAAGTTGGGAGCTTTGGCTTTCTGACTGCTTCCCCAAGGAGTTGCTCTGGCCAGAGGTATTACAGTGGGAGGACACCAGGATGCAGGTCAGGGGAAACTTTGGTGGTGCCCTGCAGCAGGCTCTGGTCTTAGTACAGATGATCTGGCATCTGCTGACCATCTGCAGCCATGCTGCATCACCCAGTCCTGCTGTCACCTCAGTCCTGCAGCAGCAGCTGCTTTAAGCTGGTTCTTCCCAGTCAGTGTCTGCTGTGGTGGTTTCTCTGTATGGACCTCTGTGCACACTGTGTGTCTTACTGGCTTGTTCTGGAGCTGGGTGTTTGGCTTTTATGTTTAGCCAAATAAATGCCAAGTCATTTTACTCACTGTGTGCTAGATCCCTTCTGCCGTCCTAACACGGCCAGCTCCTGTTGTAGCCTCCTCACCTGCCATCTTAAGCAGTGGTTTGAGTGAGAAGGTGCTTCATTGCAGGTCAAAAGATTACCTAGTGGTTTCTGAAAGCCATCATTCCTCCGGATGTCCACCTCCACCTCTGTTCTAATAGGCGTAGAGCAGGTACAGCCACTAGAGCATGTCCTGGACAAGGCTGGTTAAGGTAGCATTAAGTAATAGCCTGTATTACAAAGGTGCTTCAAGGCTTCTTCCTTTGCCTGGCCCCAGGCTGGCAGATGTGGATGCTCCCACTGTGCTCTCAGGAACATGCAGCAGGGACAGGCCAGACCCAACCAGATGTCTCAGGAGAAGATGTTGCTGCCCTGTCATTGCCTTGGACCCCAGTGAGCAGTACCCAGAGGTCAGTGTTACAGCTGGGTGTTGAGCACCCTGTGACAGCCCCATGTCATGGCTGTGCTGGTCTAGGCTCTGTCATCTTCTCTCTGTGTGGAGTCGTCTCCCACCCAGGGCAGGAGACAGTCTGAGCCCAGTCACCAGCGCAAGCCTCGGGTACAAATTTATCTTTATTCAGTGCCAGATAAGAGACCCCCAGGCTGGAGGTGGCTTCACAGATCCCTTTGGCTTGTGGCTTTCAGATTTTGGACCTTTTCACCCCATGCCAGGATGTTCTTCTCCCCTCTGCCTCCTCTGCTGCCAGTAGCTCCCCAGGGTTGGAGGAGGAGGAAGAGATGGTTGCACAGGCAGAACAGTCTCTCGCCTCATTCTGCCCCTTGGCACCCCAGTTGCTCCCTCTTGCTCATGCCTTGGTGCTGGTGCCTGTGGGTGTGAAGCTGACAGGCTGATAACCTGGCTTGTCATCCTGTTTGCGGTAGTATATGCGTGTCACCACTGCCAAAATGAAGGTTTGTGGGATCAGCAGCTGCGCGTTCATCTCTGGAAAAGAAGGGTTGTTTGAAGCCGCATCCACCCGCCATGTCCATTCCCCATGTGCGATGGAGGGGCTCAGCCAGGAGCACATACCACTGCTCCCCCATCTCCCAACTTACGCTGCGACCTGGCCTTGGAGGAGAAGGGCGGCGAGCAGGCGATGCTGCCGTTGTTGGCCAGGATGCTGAAGATGGCGGGCTGCAGTGCCGTCAGGAGGAGGAGGATCTACAACCACCAACACATGAGGTGGTGCAGGCTGCACCACTGCCAGGCTTCTGCCCTTCACCTTCCCCACTCTCTAACAGCCTGCCCCATCTCCTCCCTATCCCCTTCATGCTTGCATGGAGCTAGGCAGGATGGGGGCTCACCTGGAAGCAGGCAAACTTGGCCTTGATGTTCTGCTCGGTCAGGTGCAGCCGGGCCTGCCGGAAGAGGATGCCCAGGGCCCACAGCCCAAAGAGTGTGGAGGCACCAACCACAGTGTTTATCCAGAGGGCCACGCTCTCTGCTGAGATCTGGGTGAGGGGACACACAGAAACACACCTGGGCTGAAAGAGCTGCTGGGCAAGGCAAGGGCTGGTGGAGGCTCCCCATGAGGGTGTCACCCTGCCCGCCTCCATGCCCTGGCACTCACGTCAGCAGGGTTGTAGTTCCCATCAGTGGCCAGCACCAGACCCAGGAAGACACCAACTGCCCTGCAGAAGGCGTACTGGAAAGTCCCCAGCATCAGCAGCTTAAGCTTTCTCCTGGCACAGCAAGAGAGACCATTAGCACCCTGAGGTCCCCAAGCCCTGGCCCAGAGCCTTCTCTTTCACCCCAGCAGTAGCAGGGTGCGAAAGCCCTCCCCAGGGGCAGGGGGTTACCCCAGCTCTCCCTCACCTGCTCATGGTGATTCGAGGCAGGCAGGGGCAGCAGCAGCAGCAGGGCCCAGTGCTGACAACCATGGGCACATCCTTCAGGGTGCTGAGCAGTGCCTCCTTCCCCCCGAAGCCCTCCACCATGACCAGCATCAGGAGGTAGAAGCAGACAGCAAAGTACCTGTGAAGGAGGAGGAGGAAAGCAGGTCAAGCCCTGTGGGCTCGCTGGTGCCACTGCTCTGGGGTCAGAGATACTCACGCTGTGGTAGCCATCTCCACCACCATCATGGAGCGTGGGATCCACAGTCCAAAGCAGCTGACCACAGACACAACCTGGGGCAGATACAAGCTTGGCACACCCTGTGGGCTGACAGCCCTTGGGTGGTCCTAGCCCCCTGGGTGATGTCCCCACCACCCTCCCTCCACAGCTCACCGTAGGGGCTGAGCTGCTCCAGCAGAGCGTCTTCATCTTGATGGGGCAGCGGATCTTGCGGATGAGGTAGAAAACCTCTTCCACGAAGATTGCAACTGACAGCAGCGTCATGATAGTGGCGAGGCCCATGATGGCGAGTTGGGCTGTGTCCAGCTCTGCTGGGGAGGGATGAGAAACCAGCTTTGTCCCCTCCAGTCCCTACTGGGGCCACCACTGCCGCATGACCAACCACTCCCCAGCTTTGGGAAGCCCCTTGCTGCATCCTTCTGGCCATGCTGGAGCTGGTGCTTCTGCTCCACTGCTCCTATGTCTTCTGCCCTGGTGCTGTCCCCATCCCTGCAGGCAGGGCTATGGGGTGGGAGGCTGAGGCCCTGGCAGCACCCTCACGCCTCCCCCTTCCTCAGGGATGCTCCCTGCCTGCACTGGCCACATCCACCCTGCCTCCTTCTTCTCTACCCTGCTCTTGCCAGCGGCAAAAGGAGGGTCCCCCCGGTCCCCAGACCTACGGTGCAGCAGGTGCCGGGAGGTGGGAGGCAGGGAGAAGCATGCTGCCGGCACACTGAAGTTCCTTATCAGCATCTCCACCAGCGGGCGGGGGAACCTGCGGGGAGGAAGGGGAGAGCTGCATGGACCCAGCCCCGCAGGGTCCCCGGGATCGCCTCACCCACACGCACCTCCCTTCCTTTACAGAGGGAATAGCCCAAAATCCTCCCAGAAAAAGCTGGATTTGCCAGGCCGCAAAGGGGCGCGGGGGTCCCGGCACCCACCTAGGGTCGTCTGCCAGCTCCATGGCGGGGTCCATCCTGCTCTGCTCCTCCGCGACTCTGTCCCAGCACCGCCTGCCTTGGGGTCAGAGTCCCAGGGCAGGGACCGCGGGGAGGACTCCGCGCCCCGTTCCAGTTCAACCAGCAGCCTCCGCCGCTGCCCGCGCCCATTGCCGTGCCCTCGGCCGCCCGGTTATCGACCCGGAGTGCCGCGGCAGGCGGACGTCACCCATGCGTCCCCGGGGCGCCGGACACCCGTGCTGTGGTGACACTGCCTGTGCACCCCCTCGGGCAGCATGGACATGGGCTCATGGTGCCACATGGGATCCGGGGTGCACCGCCTGTCCCCTCTGCAGCAGTGGCCGGGCGGGAGGTGATGCTGCGGGGCGGTGGAGCCTGCCGGGCCCCGCACAGCCCTGCGTCTGCGTGAGCAGCTGGCAGCGGCTCAGCTCCCAGCGCTCCGCAGCGCTGAGCCCTGCTGAGAGCAGTTCCACGGCACTAGAGGGCAGGGCTGGCCCGGATCAGTGCCCAGCCCCTGAGATAGGAGCAGGCCGGGCCTGAGGGGGCAATGTGGGATGGAGGGAGCACACTGGGTGGGGAGCTGCGGCGTTAGGTGTGGGGAGCAGTGTATCTTTGTCCTAGATGGATCCCTGCATCCTCATGGGTCTCAGGGGTGTCCATGGCTCCTGGTGTCCTCCCAGCACCCCAAGGAAAATGAGGGCTGTTTTTTACTGGGCCCTCAACGACCTTAGAGCCCCAATCCTTTGCCCTTTTGACAGTGGGCTCTTGATGAAGCCAGAGTGGCAGCTGCACCCCAAATGGGTCCCCTGCACCCTGTCATGGGATGCTGCAGTTGCCATGGGAATGGGGTCAGGGGAGGAGGAGGATCCTATGATTGCCATGGGAATCGAGTGGGGTGATGTTTTGCTGTGGTTGCTGTCCATCCTGTGAGGTCAGGGCTCCGCAGCTGCCCAGCCCACCATGGAGTTTCTCACCCCGCTTTGATTCAGCACCCCTCATCTCCCTGAGCTCGCTGGCCTCCCTCCTGTAAGTCACCCCATACCCTCCTGGGGACTTGGAGCAGCAGAGCTGCTGTCTGACTCCAGTGTCCTCAAGATGCTAGAACCAGGCATCAGCTCAAACAGCCTGGGTCTGCGTCCTCTTCCCCACCACCCCCTCCTCCAGCAGCCCCTGGGGCTGAGCACCCCAAGACTCTGCCCGTTGTCCACCTCTGCTGCAGCAGCCCCAGGGCCTAGCCCCAGCCCCCTGTACCCCTGCTTGCAGATGCCACAGCTGGCTCTGCACATCATGCTTCCATCCTCCTCCTCCTGTCTCTCACTAGCTTGGTCCTGCCCCGTGTAGTCAACCTAGGACTCCTCCAGCCTGGTGGTGTGGCAGGGGAGCAGGCATTGCCTCATGGCAGCATGGCCCCATGGGGACAGTCTCCCCATGTGTGTCCTGCAGCAATGGGAAGACAGGCTGAATCAGGGGCTCTGCAGCACAGCAAGACAGCACTGCCTGCATCACTGCTGGCCACACATCCTCTCCTGTCCCTACTGCAACTACTCCATGGAGGTGAGGGACATGGAGCCTGGGGGCTCTGTGTATGCCTGAAGTGCTGCGGACACCAGGTTCTTCCGACTCCATCCCTCAGCCCCATAACTAAGCCCTGTACACCTGTCCCTACACACCACATACCACCTCATCCCGCCCTATATACTGTGGCCCCACACATAACCTGGCACACTGCATGCTGTAAACCCTACCTGTAGCTTCCATTCTCAGCCCTACACCCATCCCTAAACATTACACCTTGCACACCCAGCCCTACACCCTGCAGCCCCTACACACTGCACCCTACACCTAGCCCTATACAATGTGCCCAGCATGCACAGCTCTCCATGTTTTCCTTATACCCCTGTCCGTACATCCTGCACGCTGCACACCCAGCCCTGTGCCCTCAGACATCCCTTGCACAACCCTTGCACACACAAACACGCTCACCCCTGCCTTGCACAAACACAACACTCCCTCCATGCACACACAGCCCCCGTGTGCAGCACAGTGCAGAGAGCAGCCACAGCTGTGGGGTACACAAGGCCTATGGGCCCCCCCCACCTCCACTAACACCCCTGTGCCGCACCAGTTTCACCAGCATCGCCTACGGCTGAAGAAACACGTTAGAGCCTGTGGTATAGGCTACATCTGCCTCTTTGTGATGGTCACCGTGGGCTACATCATGACAGTCCTGCTGTTCTGCCTCATCTGCTTGGTGCTCATCACCCTGTGGTCCATCGCCACGGCAATGATCTGCACGTATCCTTGCCTGAGGGAGGCAGAGCCATGCCCTAGCACGTACATACATGCACTGCACCACGCAGGCTGTCACATGCAGGAACCTATTCCCCTGCTTGCACATAGCCCTGGGGCCAGCACCACCCATGGGTGTCCACTGCATGGGGGCACATTGTAGTCCCCTTGCCCAGCATACCTGTATCTATTGTCCCTGACTCACTGCTCCAGCATCATGATGACCCTCCTCATCACTCTCTACCTGACTGAGCAGGTCTCCTGCATCCTCCAAGCACAGCACAGACTGAGGTGCTAGGTATGGCTGCAGGGCGTGGAGCATCCCACCAGCACGGGAGGGGATACAAGACATGGCCGGACCCCAAGCAGTGGGGAAGAGCCCAACAGATCAATGCTCTGCATGAATTGGTCCCACCATGCATGCACGCAAATGCACATGCATGGTGGGCCTCCATCACTGCACACACTCCCCTCTCTATCCCTCCTTGTTGCACCAGTGACAGCCAGCAGCATTGACCCCCCTCCACCTGCACCAAGCCCCCAGCCCCATCACCATGCCCAAGCCTACCCTGCCACACCCCACATGGAGCCAGGACACATCTGTCACCATCCTGCTGGTGTCACCAGCCCAGAGCTGTCCCTCAGAGATGCTGGGTTCTTGCCCTCTGCAGCCCATGGCCCTGAGCCCTCCCTGCAGCGGCAGGACAGGACGTGCCTGCGACTCGCTTGCTTTGACCTGCCCCAGGAGCTGGCAGAGCTGGGTGTGGAGAAGGGAAATGCAGTGGAAAGGGGTAGCCCCAGCTCCCCCCAACTTCTCCCCTATTTCAGCCCCTGTCCATGCTTGGGGTGAGCAGTCCCTTCTTCCCCAGTCACCCTTTTCCACACAGGCTGCTACTACAGCCAAAACCTGGCAGGATGGGCAGGAGCCAAACAGCAGGTGAGCATCCTCGCCCATGGATAGGATGAGGCAGCTACAAAGGCTCCAGGCAAGCCCCACCAGCTCAGCCTCAGACTCAGACCCCTGAGATGTTCCAAGCATGAGAAGCCCCTTTCATGCCCAAAACCCCATCAATAGAGAAGGAAAAGGGAGCACTGAGGCCAGAGCCATGTACCCCTCATCCCAGGGCAGGGGTGGTCTGAAAGCTCCTCGGCAGTGGAGCAGCTGTTTTGCCCTGAGGAGCTGGCAGAGGGGCAGTGGCAGCACTGCTGAATCTCCCTGTTTACTCAGTTGCTGTTTTAGTTTAACAAAAACTGTTTGACCATTGAAATCCTGCCCCAAAAAACCCAGGCGGATCCCCCCCGCGAGCCTGAATCGCCCACACTGCTGCTTTGTCAGCGTTCCCCAAAACTTGGAAAAGTGCTTGAAATGCAAATATTTGGGTGTTTTTAGACAGTTTTCCACCCATGTCTAATTCCCTGTGCTTATGGCCAGATGAGCCGACTCCAGCAGGCACGGTGGGCTCCCAGCTGACCATTACCGTTTTCCTTATGGACAGGAAGTGGCAGGGATGGAAAACTCTCATTCGAAGCCCTAATAGGAAGCCAAAATATGTTCCTCCCTATGCTCTCCTCTCCCACCCAGACCCTGGGGCTGCAGTGAACAGCAGGAATGCCAAGGAGTGAGAACCTCACACCCAGCTCAGGCTCTGGTCCATCCAACAACCAAACAATAAGTATCTTCACCCCGAGCTTTTGGTGATCCGTGGTCACTGCTGTCCCAGCACACAGAGGGACAGATCCTGCTCAGTGGAACCGAGCACTGCCTGTCCCAAGGGACGTCCTTCACTCTGCTTGGTCCCTGTGTCAGGCAGCACCAGCAACCAGGAGCAATGGGACCCTGAGGCACAGGGGGATGCTTGGCATCTCGAGGATGCCCACAGTCTGCAAGACCACAGATGACCCTGCTGCCCAGCACTCCAAGGGCTCAGGGGACAGGCAGCATCCTCACCCGGCTAGCATCCCAGCAGCACCCCACCGAGCCGCTAGAAGCAGGAGGGTGGGCACTACTCAAGAGAAATAAATAAAACATTGAGGTCAACCAGACTTCTAACAGGGACAGAAAAGCCTTTCCCAGGGTGCTGCCTCCCACTCCTGCAAGCATCATCAAAATGAGGAAACTGCTGCTGAGAGTTTGGTGGTCACACAAGGCTGCTGCACCATCCACTTCCACGTCCCACCACCACCCACAGCCTCACAGTGCGACAGCCTCATCTGGAACCTTCCAAATCCAGCAGTGTCAGAGAGTGGTCCTAGGCATCCTGAGCACCCCCCTGCAACGGTCTGTGTAGGGCCATGCAATGCCCCCAGCCCTGGCCCCAACACAGTAAGGATGGGGCTGGTTCCCCCTGGCCCCAGCTCAGGAGCTGCCCCACTGATAGGGGTGGCAGGGAGCCCTGCCCATGGCTGGCACACAGATAAGGGCCGTGTGGTCCCCACAGATTGCCCCAGGATGCGGCCGGGGGGGCGGAAGCCGCCATCCCCGGGAGATATGGCCAGGAGGGAGCAGGGAGTGAAGAGGTGGGTGTGAGACACCAGGCCCCTGCAGGTCCCCTTCTGTGGGCAGGGGAAGGCGCCCTGGCTCCCCCAAGGGGGTCGCACAATGTGTGGACCCCCTGGCAGGGCAATAGCCACCCTCAAACCCTCCCCTTCCCATCAGGGAGAAGTCCCCCTGTCACTGGAAAACACCTTCCAGAGCCCTGCAAACCCATAGGGCTGCATCACAGGCTCGCTGTGATCAAGGACCCCACTGTGCCTCAGTTTTCCCATCTGTACAATGGGGAAGGAGCCCGGGACACAACAGCAGAGAGGGCTCAGTCTCCTCAGCCCGGTGCCAGGAGAGTCGCATGCCAGGTGTTATTTACAGACCCAGCTGGCATTTCAGATGGGAACACACTGCCCTTGGAGCCACATGGCTGCCTCCAGCCCCTGCTGCAGGGTCACCAGGAGAATAGCCAGCCTTGGAGGGGCTCGGTGGGGTTGGAGTCCTGCTGGCCTCAGTCTCCCACCCTGAGGTGCTGAGACCCCTTCTCCCAGCACAAGGGGGTAAGGATCATTCCCACTGCAGCTCCTTTCCCAGACACAGGCAATGGGATGCACTAGTGGCAGGGATGTTGGGGTGAGACCAGAAGCATGCATCACATGAGGGAGTGTGAGGGAGAGCTGGGGATTTTCACTAACCAGAGGAGCACGCTACTTCATGGAAAAGCCATGTCTGGGATGTTTCATCATCTCCCTCCTCGCCCTCTTGGGAAGCAGAAGTGCTGCAGAGGGTGAGTGGCCAAAATCTCCCTATTCCCAGCTCCCTAACAGCTCCACTCTCAGAAACACTGCCTGGCCATGGCCATGGGGTCAGCTGCTGTGCACAGCCCTGGTGATACCCCCCCAGGGACCCTCCTGTCCCCATTCCCCAGGCAGGTCTGGCTGTTCTCACAGGTGCCGCCACCTCGACCAGGATCCCATGCTGCAGGGCCAGGCTGGGGATAGAAGTGGGATGTTGGCACAATGAGGGGCGTCACCACATCTGTCTTAGAGCGTCTAGAGGGGCCATCCCTCAGGGAACCTGCTTGCAAGGCAGCCCAACTCTGCAATTCATGTCAGCATAATGCCCCCCTCAAAATTTCTGAGACTGACCATATATTCATGGAAAAGCCATACGTAATGTATACTCATGCATCTATAAATATGTGTATGACCTTTTATATGGTATAGGATCTTATATGAACTGCAGCGAGCTGGCATGGGCGTGCCCTCGAGTGGGACATCTTACCCTTATCGCCTGAGCTGTAGCCTCAATCACGCTTCCAAAACAGTGCTCCCAAGGGACTCACCCTGCTGCTCCTGCCCAAGGGTCCCCCCAGCCCCAAAAGTGACTGAAGGGGATGCCCAGGGCAGTCTGCTGCCCTTCACTATGCCCAGGAGCCCATAGCTGTCATTCCAAGGGTCTGTCTTCCAGAGTAGAGGAGAGCAGTGGGGCTTGCCCCTCATGTGAGGGGAAGGGGAGCCCACTGTGAGTGGGAAGAAGCCTGGCAGCATCTGGATCAAACCCTTCTCCATCTGGACCGAGGCCATCAGAGCAGCTTTGATGGCTCGCGCATTCTCCTCCCTTTTGAACAGCGCCTCGCAGATGGGGCACCTGATAACATCCCCTCCTTCTGCCCGGTCCTTCTGGCCTCCCTTCTGTTTGCGTTTCCTCCCATCAGCCCCACGTCCGATGGTGCCGCACTTGGCCGGAGCGGAAGCGACCAAGCCATGGCGGGGTCTTTGTCTCTTCAAAGGACACGAACAAACGGCCGACGGTCCCCAGCCCCGCTGCGGGGATCCTGCGGAAATGCCGCAGTCAACACCCTCGGGCGCCGCTTCCTCCCCACTCCCAGGCTTCGGAGGCAAAGAGGTGTTTTGCTGCCGTAAGGCAACATCTGCATTTCCAGCAGGCGCCCCGGTGAAACGCCGCTGGTTTCTTGGGGCCGCCGCCAACCTCTGAATGAAAAGGCACCTTGTTTGAAAAACAGAAGGGCCTTCTCTGCTGCGGCCACCTAAAATGCTGCACATCACTGCTGATGTTTGCTTTTTGGGAATGATGAGGTAAAGTGTGGGCTGCAGGCATTTGCTTTGGTTGGGATCTTTATTTTCATACTTGTCTGCCTCCTGCAAGAAGCTCGCAGGTGAAAATGCTGAGGTTCTTAAAAGCCTTGTCTCAGACGGACAAATATTTTCCCAGAGAGCCAGTAGAGAGACACAGTGTGTTTATGGAAGGGGGGTGCGCCTTCCCTGATGGCCCTGAGCCCTCCCAGCTCCACAACACACTCCCGGCTCCACAACGCCCTCCAGCCACCCCACAGGGACACCCACAATGGCTGTGGGTCAGGCACAGTGAGTGGTCCCAGTTGCCAGGGGAAAGCCTTCAGCCCTTGGTGGGTCGTCTTCAGCAGGTCAAGGCTGTCTCTGAGTGATGCCGCCTCCCGTTGCAGGTGGGAGGTGGAAAACATCCCAAGTGCAGTTCAGCAGAACCAAGAAAAACACCTTTTCCCTCCTGTCACTTCCACTGGTGCTGAATCAAGTGCTCCAGCTCTGCTGCCCTCTCCCTCTTGCTTTGGTAGGCAAGTAGGCAGTGTGGCGGAAAGCGGTGGGTATACCCAAGAGCTGTGGGCAGACATTTGAGTGTCTGTGTCGGGTGTGTGTGTGGACAGGGGCATACATGTGCATGTACATGTGTGTGTGTGCTCATACTTGAGACATAAGTGTGTGGGTGCCTGTGGTTTTGTCCACCTGGCTGGCACCCATGCCTGTAAGCACAGCATCCCGCTGGGTGGTAGGGGCCCAGCATCACTGGCTCTTGCTTGCTGACAGCAAAGCAACACTCAGCCCTGGCCAAGCCTCCCTCCTGGGTCTCACTTTTTCCCCCAAGTCCCTGCTAGGGCACAAAGCCAAGGGACAAGGAGTTTTACCCCCAGGCTCCTATAACGAGGAGGAAAAGGGGAGGGAGAGCTGTGTCAGCTCTGGTTCCTTCAAAGAGGTGCACATAACCACACACTGCTTTGCCCATTTTGCGTCACGGGTAATAAATAAAACCTCTGAATTCACACCTGGAGGAAGCTGTAAAAGATGCTGGATGTGTGCAGACAAAGAAAGGTGCTTTCTCCAGAGAGGGGTAATCACACCCAACACAACTGCACCCGGCTGAGGAGGGAGTCAGGGCGGGTGCCTGCGCTGGCACAGTGGGTGCAGCAGCCCCCAGGGCAGTTCTTGTGGACAGATTGAGCCAAGCAGAGCTAAAGGAGAGGCTGGTGCTAGAAACAGTCCCTGCTGGCCATTCCCATACAGGCCAAGGATGACTACAAGTCAGAAGTTAAAAACAAATACCAGCAAGCTCCCCACTGGGGAAGTGGGTAAGGGAGGAGCAGAGATTGTTTCCATTGACTTGACTAGAAAGTTCTTTTCGCTGCAGGAAAGACTTCAACTTTCAGGCCACGCTGAGACAAAACCACAGACTTTAAAGTCAGCTTTTCCAGCTGAGCAGTGGCCTGGCTCTGCCATGTGTGCATCCCAAAGGACGCCTGCAAAAACAGGGAGGGTGTAGGCAAGGTTGTGCCTCTGCATAGCCCACCATGGACATTTGCCTTTGGCACCCCATCCCTCAGAAGGGGACATGGGGGGACAAGTGCCTGCCTGGGTCAGAAGGCTGTCGTGGGGCAGACCAGCAGGGATGGGTAGGTCAGCAGCTTGGCCGAGGCACAGGGCTGCTTATCTCTTGATTCCCAGAGCTGGGAGAGTCATGGCTTTTCTCCAGCCACACAGCTCCCACAAGATCTGCCCTTGAGGTGCTGCCCTACTTCGCATGCCCCAGGGAAAAGGATACCCGGGCTCACATTTAACTTACATACGCCTGCTCCCTGTCCGTGTCCAGGGCAGGGTCTGGCTGCAAATTGCAGCCCCTGGAATTCATCTCAGCCCCTGGGACTCCACAACAGCCCAAGGGAAAGGCATGAGCCGCTTAGGGCTATGCCAGGCACCTGCTTGCCAAAAGCATCCCCAGCCCTCTGGCTGCCAAAGCTCGACTGAGGTCCCCTGGTTTGCACACTGCATCTCACCCTCTGCTCCATAAATAAACCTACAAAGCACATGGCATCGCCTAGGCCCCAGTAGCACAAAGCTGGCACGCAGGCAGCCATGGGCAGGTGCCACAGCCGCTGCCAGTGCAGAAAAGGGACAATCAGTAGGTAGAGAGAAAGCTTCTGCTCTGCCTGCCCAGCCCTGCTGCGCTAATCCCGCCCCAATTAAAGACCCCTCTTTGCTTTCATATATTGCTGTGAGGCATTAATCCTCCCTAAAACAAGGCATTTCCAGCAGGTGGACAGGACAAAGCCAAACCTCAGGTTGCTAATGGCTCCAGTATCTGCCTGGGAGGGTTTAATTACTCTGACAATGGCTTCAAAAGCAGAAAAGCCACCGAGGCCAGGAAACCCCTGCAATCAGAAACCCAGAGAGTAGGTACTGGCTTAGCCTGCTGCTCCAGAATGCCTGGGGCCAGCTCCTTCAGAGTACAGCCACTTCCCAAGAGCAGAACCATCGTCCATCCCCCTTGGGGATACTTTTTCCCAGTAGAGCCTTCAATGCTGCTCATGGTGCTGGCTTCTTCTTTATGTTGTTCTTTTCCTTTGTGCTTTGGGCTGCTCTTTTGCCAATAAATGCACTTTATAAAAACACAAAGCAGTGGACAAGCCTACTCTGAGTCAACATGTGCCCTTATCGCAGAGGGTGGTTCCCACCGAGCAGGCTTGGGCTGTCCTTTATCCAAGGGATAAGGCGGCATGTGCATGCAATGCGGAGCAAATCGGAGGCAAAACTTTCCAGCCCCTTCCCAGGCCCTTCTGGGAGCACAGGAGTGAGCAGAGGGGGACTCTTGTGGGACTGATCCTGCTAGTGAGGTTCAGCAGGTACTGCAGGTCCCCACAGGGCAGGCACATATCCGGCTTACAAAGCAGGCCCTTCTCACAGTGTCTTCATGTCCTTCCACAACTCCATTGAGGCATCGCTCAGAGCTCAGCTTTCCAAGGCTTTTGGGCAACAGTCACTTTCCTTCTGGATACGTGGGCTTCTAAGCAAAACACCACAAATTGTGGATGGCATCCCTGGCTGATTAGGATTCAAACCACCAAGTCTGAAAGAGAAAAACCCCAACAGCCCCCAACTGTGTCAATTGCTGATTCAAGAAATGTGCTTACAAAATTGCACACAAAGCACTTTGCAAAAGGGACCTGAAATGCCTTCCTGGAGGTGGACTGAAGGAGCAAAGAGAGGGGCTGTATGCTGTGCACAGATACAGATCAGCAAGGACCAGAACACAGTGGGATGGAGGAAACTTGTGAGTGACCCATGATCTGGAGGCAGAAACCCCCAGGACTGTGCTCCAGCTCCTGCGTCGTCCCTCTCCCCACTGCTGTCTTTTCCCTTTCCGCTTCCCACTGCTCAAACCCTCTTCCCCTTGTGTGATGCGATGCCGGGACCAGGTCCACAGGTAGCCATCAAACACACAGGCTTTTTTGGCGGTGCAGAGCAAGACAGACCTTTGATGTGCCCCAGGGCGGCCGCGCTGCGTCCTCCTGCTTTCCAAAGGCCCGTCTTTGGCTATTGTGCTCACATCCTGAGCTTGTTTGTACACCCGTCTGCGGCCCCCAGCCCTGCAGCCCCCCTGCTGCAGCGGCAGCCGCCCTGACCGCCAGATAAAGGCAGCCGGGCTCACCGGGCAGAGTTGCTATCAGTGCAGCGACAAGCAGCACAGTCCCGCGGTGCAGCCGCTGAGATAGAGGAGCTTTGCCGGGCTGACCCTGTGCCACTGAAGACTCCAGGTCAACAACAGCTCCTGCTCCATCTCCAGCAGCCCCAGCTGCCAGCCGCAAGGGCTGCCTGGGCACTTTGTCTGTTGGCAGGAGCCGTATCAGCCCTGTGCACGCCAAGGGCTTGTCCTTGTGGTGCTGCTGTCCCCCTCGGCTGCACCTGGGAGGGACAGCATCTTGCCAAAAGATGTAACTGTCAGGCAGGAAGCAATGCTGAAGCTTTGCTCTTTGCTAATCACTTCATCTCCCTGCTTCCTCTGAGCAAGGATAAAGTAGGGATAACTGCCAGCCCTGCTCCCTGTAGGCAGGGTCAGTAGTGCAAGGAGCACAGAGGGGTCCCCAGAGGTCTGGGTGTTAAAATCCCAGTGAAATCCAGTCTTTGCAAATAAGGAAGCTCCATTAGAAAAGCCAGTCTGTTTTAAACCCACTGTGACAGTGTCCAAGCATGAACATTTCTGCTGGCCCTCTGTGCCCAGCCCCTGGCAAGCAGAGCAGTGGTAATGAGCATCGCCACATTCACTTCCGTCCTTGTGTGGTTGGAGAGATGGAGAGATGAGCCTCCCCCCCTCAGGGAGGCAAAACAACCCCTGGAGGACTCCATGGAGATACCACAGGATACCCCAGGTCTGCACATTCCAAGGAAGAAGGGACTGCGCCGCCTTCACCCCATGTCTCTCCCCCAGGTACTCGGTGCTTTCTGGCTCCTGTCCCTCCGGCAGATGCAGACAATGTGGAGAACCAGGCCAGATGCAGGTGCTTCCTTGGGAAGGAAGCAAACACGAGTGTTATTTTGAAGGGAAGACGGAGCTGTGGCCAGCTCTCAGAATTACCTGCCACGTTTCCACTCTCTCAAGCACATTTTCCTGGCTGCACGTGGCCAATCCCTTACCTCCCCCGCAGCCCCTTTGCTACAGGAGAGGCAGCAGATCCTTTCCTAGGTACCAGTGCCTGCCATGATCCCCTCCTTCTTCAGGCAGCATGGCAGCACATGCTGGGACTGCAGCTGAAGAACCAAGCTCCTAAGCATGGCTGTATGTGCCTGGATTGCCAGAAGTGAGCAGGATGGGGTGACCTCTTCCAAGGTAGCACAACAGCTTTTCCTACAAGGGTCAGATCCAAATATCTCACCCCTCTTTAAGTCAGGGCAGTTGAGAAAGGTAGCAGCAAATGCCAAAAACACAAGCATGGAGATACTCATGGCATTGTGAAATTACTAGATATCGCACTGGTGGCTGGGGGAGACAGGAGCAAGGAGTGCAGGCTTTCCCAGGAACCATGCCTGCCAGCCCTGGCATGGAGTGGGTTTGCAGCATGATTCCAAGCTTGCAAAAACCTGGGTGTCCCAGCTCCCTTTCAGGACCTATAATAGCTGATTGCACCCCAGTGCAGCCCATAAGTTGAGCATGAAGCATAGCCAATGTATCGCTCAAATCTGCTCCAGGAAGGAGGGAGCTGGCACTGCCGCTTCTCTGGGTGGCTGTGATGCAGAGGAAGCAGCTGACACAGACAGCAGAAGATCAAAGCCTTTCCTTTGTCCCCAGATGCCTGTTGTCTCTTTGGCCCTGCACCCTGGGGTTCTCCTGTTTTGCAGAACACAAAGCCCATGGAAGCCCTTTGGCTGTCTCCTATCCCATGGGCCATCGCATCTCCCACAACTTGGCACAATGCTCCAGCACTTGGATCTTGGCTTTTCCATCCCTTCCAGATTGAAGAGCCATGTTAGTCCCTGCATTTCTTGCCATAAAAGTGCTCAAGTCATCTCCCAGTGTTGTTTTTGATAAGACACTCTTATCTCTGATGCTCTTGTTTTCCTTCTGCTTTTCAACTTCCTTTCCAAAATGTGTGTAGGACAGCTGGTCACATGAGGGTCAGCCATGCTGCAAAACTGAAGTGAAACTGTATTTTCCTTCCCACATTTTGGTCTCATGTTTCAGCATTAATCCTGCAGGAGGAACACTGTCACATCGTGGGGTATTGCACAAAGAAATGTGGAGCCATTTGAGTCTGAGTCAAGGCACTCATAAGCCCCTCAGAAGCTCAGAGGAAAGAGGGACAAACATCTAAAATAACAGGGCCAAGACGCAAGGAAGAGGAACGCCCTGGTGGAAGCTGGGCTACAATGAGGTGTCAGGACAAGCACAGAGGCTCCTGCACTGAACTGCAGGCAGGAGCCAGGCCAAGCAGGGAGCAAAGCGAGCAGAAGCATGCAGAAGTTTGGTGCAAGCCACAGATAGCTATGGCGTGGTGCAGCAGGGCTCAAACAAAAGTCTGCTGCAGCCAGTTCAGAGTTTAAATAACTCCTGGACTTTGGGAAGCAGAAACCTCCAGGTGGAGAGCAATGACTCTTGATTTTTATGGGCCTGAGCCATGCTAAAGTCAAGCACACACAGACCACGCATCTTGCTGGGATGAGGGATGAGAGATCAGCAGTCATCAGTCCTACACACCCCTCCCTCTTTGGTCATTCCCCAGCTCTACCTATCTCTGTTCCTTGCAAAAACTTTTGGCCGAGCTGGGCAATCTGAGCACATGAGCTCAGCATCATCTGCAGCACAGGCACCGCTCTGCAAACAATACAGGTGCTAGGCCAAAAAGAGGTGGCATCAGCCACTCTCACGCCAAGCCTGCAGCCAACACAAGGTAAAGGGTGCTCAGCTGCTCTCAGGTACCACGTTGCATCTGAAGAACTCTCATTTTAAGGTATTTCACTGCCAGCTCTGACTGGTGCAAAACCATCCGAGTTTCCAGAATGACAGCTCTCTTCTCTTTTTCCTGGCAGGTATAGAAATGGGGAACTGCTCAGCACATGGTCAAACGTATTGTGAGAGAGAAGAGAAAACACCTGCAGCTAGTATCTGTCAGGGCAGGTCGGGGCTGGCACAGTGGGGCACATAGCAGCTGCTCTGGCAGCAGGAAAGGAGACACAATGGACAGAAGCTATGGGGAGAAACAAATCAGACCGCCCCTTTCTGGTGTACATTTCGGCTTTACTCCCAGGAGCCTCCTGAGTGCAGGCTCCTCTGCAGTGACAGCAGTGTTCCCTCGTGACTGGCATCACCACACTTGCTGATGGATGGCCTGGAGGGGAGAGCGCCTCAGCACTGGAACCTGGCTCAAACCTCCTGGCACATCCACCAGCACGTCTGCCTGAGAGCCGCTTTGCAGGAGGTTTGTCTCTAGACAGACGCATCAAATTTCAGATCTAGCTAATCCCACCTTTATCAGCGCAGGAATGTAATGCTTTTCACAAAGCGTAATCCTCTTTGCAATCATGTGTTCTGCCAAACTACAAACTTTCTGCTCCTGTCCTTCTTTCCTGGGAGAGGATTTGAGACAATAATCCAGGCCTACCAATTTATTTTCTTTAATGAGCAAGGGACAATGAGCACAGCATTGCAGAACACATGTACACGCAAACCTGGAAGTGGTCCCTGCTTCTGTCATGCCTTTGAGGGATGCCCTGAGCTGAAGAACTGAGGGTGGAAACAGTGACCCCTGCTCATGCTGGAGCCCAGACAGGCAGGGCAGAGGCAGCTGCAACCACAGCCAAGGCCCACTAATGACCGTGGGCAATGCTTGAGGCAGCAAACATCAGTGGGTGTTTGAGGAGGGCAAGATGTTCTGCAGGGTCCATGCAGTTGGGGTCTGTATGAGATTAGCCATCAGCTTAAAGGAAGCAGAGCAAATATCACAGTCCTGGTAGTCCTTGGGAAGCTATGGCAGAGACAGCCCCTGGCAAGGGGAGCTCCTTTCACAGCCCATTCAGTGCCTTGCTGAGCTGCCAGCCACAACCCAGCATCACACTCACAGCTGGGGACAGACTTACTTGCAAAGGTGGTTTATGGGTTTCCTAAATACCCGCCATTATATTATTTACCACTTTCACCCTAAAAAGCACTGGGCTGCCTCTTTACCCATTGCTCCACCTTATGAAGCCTACTGAAAGATATGTGCTAGAACTTCATTCTGTCAAATGATCAATGCATTCTGCTTCTTCAAGTGCCTTAGAAACAAACCAGGGAACCTCACCACTCTGCACCTGCTGGCTATTAGAAACAAAGCTCTGCTCTCAGGGGAGCTACCACCATGGAATGAAGTCACTCTGCCTGCCCCAGAGAGAGGGCTGGGGTGAGGACCAGATGGGCTGTCTGTGCTTCTGTGCACTACTGCAGCTGAATCTCGTCAAGGCTTGACACACTTCTCATCGTGCAAGCAAAACAGAAACCTCAAGTAGCACAACATGAAGGAAAGGCACCCCGGGTGCCTCTGCTTTCTCAGGTCTAAAAAAGCAGCCCTGAGCACCCATGACTTGCTGGGACCTGAAGATGCTGAGCACTTCCCAAACCAGAGCGAGCCCTGCATTTGGTTTGCATCACCCAGGGAGAAAAATTTCTTCCTGCTCTCTTCCCTCAAAACAGAGAGAGTGGGAATGCCGAAACAGTGACCCGCTCCTTCTTTTGGCCGCCGCAAAAAGCGGTAAGCGCACACCCTTCCACAGTATGAACGCCTAAGAGATGTTAGAACACCTGACGAGGCGTTCTACTGCCTTCCCTACGCGAGAGGCTGCTGTCCCTGCTGCTTCCAGCCCTAGCCGTGGGGCACCCAGAAACAATTCTGACAGAACGCGGCTTCCTTACATCCCTTCCCCGCAGCGGGGCGGCTCACGCCGTGCAGCAGCAACGGGGCCACCGCGCCAAGGAGGCTGCCCTCCGCCGCGGCGGGACCCAAGCACACCAGAGCAGCCGCAGCCCAGGCACGAACCGCCCCTGCCCCTTGCGCTCGGGCCGCGGACACACGCCGAGAGCAGCCCTCAAGAGCCCCGAGGCGGGGCGAGCCCTGTCGCGCGCGCCTGTGGCCGTGGCGGGCGCGCTGATTGGCGCCGCGGCGCGCAGGGGCGGGCCGCGCAGAACAGGGGTAGGACCGCAGCGCGGCGGCTGCTGCCGCAGTTGGGCCTCGGCGCGGCGGACGGGAGCGGCGGCGGTGAGCAGTGGGGAGCACTGGGCGGGGGGGTGGCCGGCAGAACCGGGGGAAGGGGTGGCGGCCGCCTGGAGGCGAGGCGGGAGAGGTATCGCGGCGCGGACAGAGGGCGGCCTCGCGCGGAGGCTGCAGGGCCCGCGCTGGCGGCGCAGTGGCAGCAGCAGCGGTACCGTTGGCGGCGGGGCGTGCGCGCAAGCACGTGGCCGTGGCGCAGGCTGCCATGACCGCCTGACCTTCAAGGCGGGCATGGCCCCGCTGCGGAGGGGAGACGTGCCCTCGGCGGGCGGCGTATCGCCCGGCCCGCTTATCGAGCATCCCGCTGCCTGGCCCTGCCCGCGATACCGAGGCCGCCCAGCCCCTCGCGGGAGCCTGCTGCTATGCTTTTATTTATTGGTTTTACCTCCTGCTCTCATTATTTTTGAGGGATTGCGGTTGTTGGCCGCCTCCGAGGATGCGTGGAGGGAGCGTTCCTTCCCCGTTAGGTGCCCGGAGTGCTGGCTGTCTGCCCGGCCTGGCTGAAGGGGTTTGGGCCATGAGGGGCTCGGGGGAACCCTGTGCTCCTACGGGAGTTGGGAGCATGCCTGCCAGGTGTGATGGCCGCAGGCTGTTGTGCTTCCCTGACTGTTCCTCTCGATTAGCTCGTCGGTCTTTTCGGAGACCTTCCATATGCATGCCCTGTTGTTCCCCGCCTGCCAGCTGGGAGCCTAGGCCTCAGCTTGTCACTTGGAAAAGCTGCTGGGGATTCAACTGTATGCACTCTTGCCCCGAGTGAAAGGTGAACGTGAAATGAGCAGATGGGCACTTTTAACCTTTGATCTCCAAATAAAGCCTGCTTGTATTTCAGAGCTCCCAGGTGTAAAGCTAATCCACATGCACCTAAAGACCAGTTCAAAGCCATTTCTTAGCAGCACTGCTTGAGGGCATACTCAAGCTGCATGCTCCCAACCTAAACACCTGGCCCGGCCCAAGCTGTCTAGTCACTGACTTACAAAGCTTTTTCCAGCATCTTTCCAGGAAGTAATGCTGAAGTAATTCAGTTGCAGCAGATAAGTTTATTGTCTAGAGAAACCCAAATGGTGAAGTGCTTTTTGGAGAGTTGCACTTGGCTACTCTGAGATATTGCGCAGAACTCATACTGCCTTCATGAAGTGGGAAAGAATATAGCCATCTAGAAGAGACTTTGTGATTGGAAGTGTTTTGGCAGTGTTGGGTTTTGTCCTGCTTTGAGTTACGGCATTGTACCGCTTCTGGCTAACAGTTGGACTCATCTCCATCCTGTCAGTGAGACAGACTCCAGGAACCTTAGATATGTGGTGTCTGTTGTCACAGCTGAACAGTGCCTCTTGCCAGCATTCCCTGAGTGGAGGTGCCCCTACCATTAATAAGACTCTTGGCTGAAATCAGCCATTTGAGACTGTATTCCTCATTTATACACACACCGTCCCCATCCCCAATCCCTGGAGTTCAATAGGAGTCAGTTTGTTCATCAGGCCTGCAGTGGGAGTATGTGAACTTCTACTGTTGTGACTTACTTGGAAGCATGCATGTAAAGTCCATGGGCAAGTGTTGTACTGGTGGCAGTGACCTTGGATATCTTATGGAATGACAGAGGAACAGTGTGACTTGACTGCTTGTGTTCTGCACTTTCAGGGCTTTGGTCAAGTTGGTGGGTACTCCTCCAGAAGGCAATGGACCATGCCAGAGCAGCAATCTCTAACTTGGTAAGACACAGCTCCCTGTGCCATTTGTCTTTTGGTGGGCTGCTGGTACTGCAAGAAGAAAGGTTCAACCACACGTGTGTCAGTACTGGAGAAGATGAGAAATCCAAAGCAGTATTGGGTGCTACTGTGTGAGTTGTGAGCCAGATGTCACTGTAACTAGCTGGCCATGATAAGGGGGTGGCTTATGCCGTTCAGTGCTGTTTGGTTATCGGTAACTGCTACAGTGTCTTGGGTCTCTCAGGAAGCTGATAAGGAGGGGGGGCGAGCCTTGAACAATGTTCCAGGAGGAAGTACTTCTGAGGAAGCTGATAAATGCCTATCGGGACAATCAACGTGTTGTATTATGTTACTTTGGGGGTGTGTATTCAACCACAAGTCCAGCTTTTGAATGTAATGTGCTTTGAAACAAATGTGCTCAGACAAGCCTGCAGGTGCTAGAGAGCTTGGGCTGTGAAATGACCCTAGGCTAGGCCTGCAAATGTGACAGTTTGGTCTCTGCACAAGTGTGAAGGATATGTGCGGTTGAAGCATGTCCTCTGCAAAGGGTGAGGGAAGCTGAGCTATCAAGCAGCTGAGCAGGGGCACTGTAGGACAGGCTGCTGTGTTGTGCTTTTTGAAAAGTGAGCAGCCAGCCACTTCATCGCTGGTAGCATGAGCCAGGATGGAACTGCAGGTCTGAAATTACATGGTATCATTTTTACCAGCCAAGCTGATGTATGGTCTCTGTGCCTTCAGCCCCTCCCTTGTAGTTAGAGAGCAAGCTGAGAACTGTGAAAGAGGTATAGGTATTGTAACAGGGCGTGGGTGCTTTGCAGTCAGTGGCTTCTCCAGTACTGTGGAGAGGCGCTGTAAGACTGTCACTCCCAAAACTATTCCTCTGGCCTTTTAGCCAGTCTCCTGCCTGTCCCCAACGCAGCCATGGCTGCAGGCAAGTTCAGCAGCTCTAATGGGAGCTGAGTGGTTCTGCACAGTGTCTGGTTACGCCTGGAATTGAGTTTAACTGGAATTTAGTTTAACTGTTAATCTGAGTGACTGCCCTGTGCATGGGCTGCTGTTCTGTGAGCAGTTGGACTGTGTGTTGCAGCTGTTCTGAAAAGTGGGCTCCAGGCAGGAAGCTGCTCTGTTCAGGCACTGATAAACACTTGCTGCATGGTGCCAGTTGCTGGTGGATGCAGGAGGTGTATTCTCAGCTTTTATGTTAGTTGAGGTAGCAGGGTTCCCGTGGGTCATCTCTTTTCAGCCTTGCAGCTTCATAATACTCATCAATAGTGTAATTTAAGAGTAGTCTGAGCCGTTTAACACAAGATGATCTAGATGTTGCATGAGAGTATTTACATGAAAGTGAATGTGGCTCAAAGGCACAACCATGCAGGAGTCGCCTTCCCTTTCCTCTGTGCTGATCAAAGTTCCTTTCTGTGGAAACTGCGCATGTTCAAGTCAGATCAATGTGCTCCTGATTAAGACCAGGAGTTTCTGCTTGAGTCAGCCTTTGCCATGGGGTAATGTGGGAAATGCTGATGCCATTGACTGTGTCATATCTGAAATAGACTCCAAGCTAGACTTTGACCAGTGTAGCTTTGAACTTGTGTAGGGCAAACGGATGCTAAATAGGCCCTGGAGATCCCCATGTTGGGTCTAAGTCTGGCTGTTCAAAGGAGCCAGCATGACTTACTGAAAGCCAAATGCTCAGGCTGTGCTGGAGCAGTTTCAGGTGAACAAGCTGTATTTGATTTGGAGCATGGGTGCAGCTGGCTGCAGGGACTGTATGTAGGCTGATGTAGCACTCTTCCATTGCATGACTGTCTTCTGATACAGTTTGGTGGCGAGCCAATGTCATACACGCGCTTCAGCATTGCCCGGCAAATGGATGGAGACAACAGCCATGTGGAAATGAAGCTGTCTGCTGATGATGAAGAAGGAGGGGAAATTGGGAGACAAGAGCATATGCATGCCAGCATGCCTCCACGGAGGAGTGTCAAGAACCTCTGCTTCCTAGTCATTGCAGCTCTTCTCCTCCTTTTAATTGGTAAGGAAGGGTGGGAGACAACTGCATGAAGTGGATTCTGGTATTGAGCATATCTGAGGCCATTAGCATTTGGCTCTGTACTGGTTCATGACATAATTAAAGAGCCTGAATCCAGGCTGCAGCCTCTTGTCACTAAGTATGTCTGTCTCAGACTTACGGTACAGAATTGGCACAAAGAAGCATGAAATTTGGCAGTGGAACTGTGTCTTAGATGAAGGGTAAACTGCTCCGTGTGGCAAGTGTACTGGTTTTCCGTTGACTAACTGTTAACGCATTTCTAGTGATACGGCTCAACATGTCAGTAAAGCCTCTGGTACTTGTCTCAAGAGTTTTAACCCTGCCTCTGGACTAAAGTAAGTATTCTTCTTCCAAAGTGGTGCTGGATGGACTCTGCCAAGCACAAGATCAGATTTACAGTGTATGGTAAAACATGCCAGCTCAGGCACAATGTCAGGCTGCATAGTCCTGTCTGTCCTTAGCCATTCTAGCTTGTCAAAAATGGTGTGAGAGCAGAGATGCATCTCAACCCTGAAGCTGTTTGAATGCACTTGTGTGGTGTGGGGCTGGTTTAGTCATCTGCAGCACAAAAAACTACCTCTTCTGTCTTTAGGGTTTCTTATTGGCTACTTGAGTTATCGTGGACGAATGCAGAAGGCTAGCAGGTGTTTGGATGGAAGTGGCAAGTGTGAGATGACTCCTACTGCATCGTACTTAACGGAGGATGAAACTGAGGAAGAAGAGGTTCCTGCACTGCCTGTCTTATACTGGCCTGACCTCAGAACTCTGTTGTCAGGAAAGCTGTCAGCCAAACGTCTTGAGGACAGCTTGAGGTAATGGGTCCAGAAAGCTAAACTACAGCTATGAGAGGCACATCCTTGCAAGCATAACTCCTCAAGCTGTTTTGGAGAGCAAGGGCCTTAAAGGTGGTGTGGGGTAGTATCGTGGTTAAACATGGACTTAAATGGCCCATCCAGCTGGGGTTTGCAGGCTGCAGCACTGCAGTGCAACCCAGTGCTGTAGCGTAAGCTATGTATCTGTTACCTACAGGCAAAGAGCAAACAAGGACTCTTTTGAAGCTGGACAGATTGAAGATGAGAAAGCTGCCAGCTACATTCATGACCAGTTTAACAGCTTCCACCTGGATGAAGTCTGGAACGATGAACACTACATTAAGCTGCAGGTCAAAGGCAGGTACGTTAATGAAGAGGTGCAGATCTCTTCCTTGCAGCATAGATATCTGTAGTCTTGAGCAAACACATGATTTCTGCTGAAAGTACTAAAATTGTGAGCCAGTTACTGCTCTCCAAAGAAGGCCTCAAGCTAGTCAAACAATAGCTGCTTCTGTATCTTCTCAAGATTCCAAAATCCAGAGGGTCTGGTAGCAGCCCTGTGGATTTTTCCTGAGGCAGCCGGTTCCTCAAAGCATGCTTAGGAAGCAGAGAGAGAACAAACTTGAGTAAAAACTAGGCTGCAGAGCATATTGCTTGTGAGTAAAACTGTGGGTGTGGGTGCTGTCTTGTCACTCACATGGGTGTTGTGGACCTGGCAGTGGCTTCTGTTGTAGCTCAGGAGGGTATCAACAGGCACCGTGTTGGCTGACAGCTCGCACCTTTGTCTTACTTGCCCTCTTTGTGTTGGGGGGGTGGAAATTGCTTAGCTTCTTTTAGGCGGTGACTAAGAGACCTGGAAGTGCAGATTCTTTCTGCCTTGTCTTAGAAATTAGCCTTCATTAATGTCTCTGAACAACTCCAGAGATTCTTGCATGGAAGTACTAGGATGAGTCTGCCTGCTTCAGGCTCTACATTGACTTGATTTAATGGCTGAAATACAGGAGCTAGTTAAATACGGTAGAGCTAGTTAAATATGAAAGAACATAACACTGTCTCTTTACTTTTAACAGTAGCAACAACAGAGTGTCTGTTCTGCAAAATGGTGAAGAGGAGGAACTGGAAAGTCCAAATGCATACGTAGCATACAGCAAGACTGGCTCAGTTGTTGTAAGTGACTCCAGGAAGATCCGGGAAATGTGCTTGCATGCTTACCAGGTGGTGATGTTCAAATTATGTCCCTTTGAGATATGAAGTGTATAAGCCATCCCCAGTTAGAGACCTGGGGTGGTGGCAGCGAGTATTCAGTGAGGAGCAGGCCCATGTTTTCAGCAAGAAGTGAAAGTAACTGTTTACGCTTCTGTGCTGGGATCCAGACAGGAAACTCATCAGAAGTGTTGTTCAAGCAAGCATGTTGCGTGTGATCAGTTTACATGATTGAGCTTGAACTTGCTACTGTTAGCAGGAGTCACTTGTACTGTGACTCTGTAGGCTGTATTAAGTACCTTACTGACATAAGACTGTTGCATTTATAACCACTGTTTCTGTCCCAGGGCAGACCAGTTCATGTGAACTATGGACTGAAAGCTGATTTTCAGAAGTTAGAGAAGCTGGGTGTTTCACTGAATGGAACTATACTCATCTTCAGAGCAGGAAAGATAACCCTTGCTGAGAAGGTGAGCAGTCCATGCCCCAAAGCCTGGCCAAATGTGGCAGTAGGAAGCCATGTTTCCTCCTCTTTGAGGTTTAGAGGTGTGTCTTTGTCCAGGTCTCTAGAACTTGTGTTTGTAGGCTTGTGTCTGCAGGTCTGGTCTTGTGTGTATGCACTAAGTTTCCATGTGCAGATCTGGGCACCAAGACTGAACAGAGCTGGTTACCCTTCATCATGGCATTCTTGTCCTCTGGCAGTCTTGCTGGGACAGCCAAGCATCTAGAGTGATGGAGGCAGCCTGTGGGCTATATGGTTTTGTTAGATGCAGCAATAGAGCTGCTAGAAGCAGAACAGCCTTGCCTTCAGAAACACCTCATGTTGCTGCAGCCAGATACTTTTAAATCTTGGCTGCAGTGTGTCGCTTGGTCTGAGTGAAGGTGGTGGCACTGCATGCCCAGTCAGCTGCCTTGCATGTTGCCGTAATGCTCTCTGTGTAGCAAAGTAGAACGAAATAGGCAAGCAGCCTAAAGGATCCAAGTCCTGTACACAAACTTGTTACAGATGTCTGACCCAGAGTTGACCCTCAGATGGCTGCTTCTGGGGAGGCTGGGGCACAGGACTCTGCAAGCAGGCACAGCCTGACTGCATATAAGACACAGGCAGAGCTGAAAAGTGCTTCCGAAAGGGGTGCTTACTGCTTCTCCAGTCCCTTCCCGCTTTTCAAGCTGGTATCTAACCTTGCAAGAGTGTTTGTACTGGTAGCATATCAGAGGCAGGCCTTAATTCCCCTTGCTTGCAGTGCAGGTGTGCAGTAAATGTTCCTGTTTGCTTCAGGTTGCAAATGCCCAAAAGAGAGGAGCAGTTGGTGTCCTGATGTACCTGGATCCCTATGATTACAAGAACACAGATGCGCTTGTCCCTTTTGGACATGTGAGTATGCAGCTGGCTCCCTTGTTTGTGTTCTTGTTAACCTTTTCTGCTGTGGACTGCAGCAGTCCTTCTGCAGGCCTGTGCCTCAGCAGTGCTTCATACCCTTGTGTAGATGAAAGCTGTTGGGCTTCTCTGAGACTTAAGGGCTCCTCTTGCTTTTCACAGGCCCACCTTGGAACTGGAGACCCTTTCACCCCAGGCTTCCCTTCCTTCAACCACACCCAGTTCCCACCAATGGAATCTTCTGGACTGCCTTGCATCCCTGTTCAGACCATCTCTAGCCAAGCAGCAGGCAGACTGTACAGGTAATAGTTTCTCCTGGCTTGCAGGCTAGGCTGCTGTGGCCCTCGTGGAGAACTGAGGATGGTGTTGAGGTGCTGTGGGCCCAGGGAGCTCTCTGCTGGTCTCTACTGTGTATCGCAGTGAGCACTTACTGGAACTGGCTGGAGAAATGTTGCTTGTGTCTGTATCTTATGTCTTAAAGACTGAACTTAAGCTAATGTTGGATTTCTCTTGGCTTCTGCCTCCTACCTCTCCTTGCATAATTAGTGGTACAGGTCTGCAGGCTATCTCCTGAGCAGGTCCTGAACAAAGCTGCATCTGCAGCTGTAGGCTTGCTTTCTTCACAGGGTAACTAGATGAGGTCAGAGCTGTATAATGAGTTCAAAGAACCTCTCTTTTTTTCCTTCAGCAAAATGGATGGAGACAAATGCCTTCTGGAGTGGAAATCTGGAGTCATGGGGTGCAAGATGATGAGCAGTATGACTAACGTGACAGTAAAATTGAGTGTGAACAATGTTATGGTGGACCAGAAGATTCTGAACATCTTTGGTGCTATCAAGGGATTTGAAGAACCAGGTAACAGCAACTGCCTTGTGGCTTAGTCTTGAAGGGAACCCTTCCTCTTCTGTGATCACCGGATGACAGTTGTTCCTACAAAGACAACAACTTCCTTAGCAGAACCAAGACCCTTCCCAAAGGGTCAAGGAAAAGGCTGAACCACACTGCCAGAGAAGGGCTAAATGATAGCAAGCAGTGTGCCAGATCTAGGAGTCAGACTCCATATTGTGTTTTTAGAAAAGGCTCAAAGCTGCTCTTCTGCTAAGTGATGTTTACAGCCTGAAGCTTGCAGCTCAGATCTTGTTGTCTCCTTTATAGATCGGTATGTTGTGATCGGAGCCCAGAGAGACTCCTGGGGCCCAGGAGCAGCCAAGGCTGGTGTTGGAACTGCCATATTGTTGGAACTTGCCCGTGTGATCTCAGACATAGTGAAGAATGGTAAATACTTGTGCAAAAGCATGGGAGTGGGAGGTGTGATGCAGGTTTAGTTCTCTACGTGTTAATACTGGGAAGTCCAGCAAAATAATCCTAAGAGAAGGCAATAGGAAATCTGACTAAGCTTCCTGGAAAGCTGTTGCTTTTCCAACCTAGACAACTTACCTGCAGTGAGCACTTGGATCCACTGCATGCTTGCATCTGGTATTCCTTGAACGCAAAAATGTCCTTGGATAACATGCAGTGCAAACCTCAAACTTGAGCTGTTTGTTGGGCAGCTAGGCCTGAAGGTGGGAAAATACTGATGTGGCTGACCAGCTAGAGCAGTGGAGGCTGCATGGTGGCACTTAATGTGAGTGCTCCTGTCTTCAGGGTTAAGTTTGGGCTCAGGCAGCTAAACAAAAAAGGAGGGAAATGCAGACAGCATGGTTTTCTTACACAGCTCTGCAGCCTGAGGGTCAAGGTGAAGTGTCCATGCATCCGCTAGCATGCATGCTTGCAGCAGCCAGAATGCTTCTGCTCTAAGGAGCAGGAGATTCATCACACCAGGCCCTCAGTGCTGATCTACATCTGTGTAGGGGAAGGGCAGACATCTCAGTCTCCTTCTCTTCGCAGGTGGCTACAAACCAAGGCGCAGCATCATCTTTGCTAGCTGGAGTGCAGGAGAGTACGGAGCTGTGGGTGCTACTGAATGGCTGGAGGTACTGTTTCTTTGGTGGACTTCTGCTTGGTGACTGTGCAGTTGTGATTTCCTGGTGGTGTACTGCTACTGCTCATCTTAAAATACTTGTTTTGTTCTAGGGGTACTCTGCAACACTGCATGCCAAAGCCTTCACTTACATTAACTTGGATGCTGCAGTTCTAGGTAACCTCCTACTCCTAAGTTTCTTGAAACTGAGTGGGACCAGAATAGCTTGACCGATATCCCTTAACCTCCAGGAATGGGGACTGTGCCAAAGGTATGCAGAGCCTGAGCCAAAAGGAGACAGCTCTGCTAGGTCCCAGTAGACTGTACTGTATCTGCTGAAGAACCTTTGGCAGCAGCCTGTAGATCAGTTGTTGCTGGGTCACAAGGCTGAGTAGCTCTAGCAGCAGTGGCTAATTGTGCCAGCATGTCAAATGTCCTTGTCTTTTTGCAGGCTCCAACCACATGAAGATATCTGCTAGCCCACTGCTGTACACATTGCTGGAAAGAACTATGAAGGGGGTGAGTTGAAGGGTCTTGGGCTAATCAAGGTGACTGGTTTTAAGGAAAGCAGCCACAACTGTGCTGGCTCATTTTTCCCAGCTGGCACCTTCTGAGGAGAAAACCCTGAATGGGAGAAAGGGCTGAGATACTCCAGAGGGCCCTGTCTGAAGTCAGCAGGGCTCTGGGAATTGCAGTTCACACATGCAGAATCTAAAACTGGCAAATGCCACAGTTCAGTGGGAGGTGAATGCTTGTTCTGCATGAACTGTGTGGAGAAAGGAGATGCCTGACTGGCATCTGTACAGCAATGCAAGCTCCAGGATGGACTTGGAAGCCCCAGCAGAGGTCAGAACAAGTGCAGTGACTGTTAATCTCTATGCAGGTGAAGGACCCAACAAAGGATTCGGGAAACCTGTATGACAGAGTTGGCTCTGACTGGGTAAAAACAGTGTAAGTATTGTCATCGTGTTCTTTGAAAAAGCAAATCTCCATAAAGAAGCAGACTAAATGGCCTCTGCTCTTTGTGCTGGAGTGTCATACTGCTGTCTCTGAGGCAGGCTCTACCTGCTGCAGTGGGATTAGGCAAGCGTGAACAGTATGCTTGTTACACTTAGTGCTGCCCCAATCTGCCTGTAGGCAGCCCAGACACCTTTCTGTAGAGCAAGAACAGCCTTGTCCAAAGACAGGTGGCCAGAAATGGACGAGAGCCCTCAGTGCTTGGCTGAGATTCCTTGCCAAAACCAGCCTTGTCTAGACAGAGTAGTCCAGTTGGCTTACAGCTTCACCTCTAGAGCTTGCAGCTTTTCTCCTGGTGTGTCCAAACCAGTTGGTAACTACTCAGTACTTGTCTTTTGCAGTGTTCCCCTTGGTCTGGATAATGCAGCATTCCCTTTCCTGGCCTTCTCAGGAATCCCTGTGGTTTCCTTTGGTTTCTGCAATGTAAGTGCTGTCCACCTGCCTGGTGTACTCATTCAGTGCAGAGTGTTGTAAGGATATCTGCTCTTCAGGGTGTCAGAGCACAAGGTGCTATGCTAAGCAGCTTGTCCATGCAAAAGCCTTTCTGGGGGAGAAAATGTAGGTAGCCTCTGGACCTACATCTGACACAGCCTCATGGTTGTGTCAGTACTTGCTGCAAAGGCAGCATCTGGGGCATGGTTGGCCTACGGTCTCTGTTCCATAGTCCTGAACACTCATGTTTTGTTGGGAGAGGGGGCACTTGCTCTTCTGAAGTCTCAGATGTTGATGTTTCGGAAGGTAAAAATACTAAATAATGTCATGCTGTTGCTGCTTCAATGAAAGACTGCACTATGGCCTGCTGGTCAGCAAGCGAAGTGCATTGGAGCAGCAGTACTGTTGACTAAAGCAAGTACTAATTCAGACTGTTCAGGTGGGGTGCTGCAGCCTGGGGCTGGAAAAAGTGGCATCAGCCAGGCAGCCTGCTCTGTTACTGCAAGGTGGGTAGCTGTGAGCCTTTCTGATAACAGCTTCCTCTGCTTATGAATGATTTTGTTAGTATCAGACTTATTCCACAAATTACTTGAGTTATCCTGCCAAGAAAGGTATGCGCTGCCAGCACATACCAGACTGGGTGATGGGGTGTGCCTGGCTGCACTTCTGCATTCAACTCTGATAGGGAAAAAGCTCTTTGTGTCCAACAAAGTAGTAAAGCATCCTGCTGATTGCTGGAGACTGTGAGGGATAGATGTAGGAGCTCCATTCCCTTCCCCTGTGCTTTTGAAATTTTGCCCCTCAAGTCTCGCTACTCTAGCAGCACAAGGAAATGGGATATGGTAGAAGTAGCAAGCAAGCTGCAGTGGGAGGTAAGAAACGCTAGCTGGAGAAGCAGTCTTGCCTAACTTCAGTGCCTGCCTTCTTGCAGAAAGATGAGGAATATCCCTTCTTGGGAACTACTGAGGATACTGTGGAGAACCTGAAGGCGACTGACAAGTTGTATGATGTTATGCGTGCTGCTGCAGAAGTTGTTGGACAAATAGCTCTCAGATTGACCCATGATCATGAGCTTTACCTGGACTTTGAGAGATACAGTGAAGAATTGTTAGCATTCCAGGAGAAGTTTTTTCCCTACGATCGGGATGTGAAGGTAAGAAAGGCTCTGAGTGCATTGAATCCCTGCTTATGGGGCCATGTGCTAATAAGGCTCTGCTGCCATTGGATGCAGCAGGGTGGGCATCTTCCTCCTTTGGGCACCAGAGTGTACCAAGATGTGAGAGGAATTGATGTTCTTTATAGAGCAGTGCAGGCAGAGTCACTGTGTAAGACAGATTTAGCTAATCTGGCTGCGGTGAGCTCTTGAGGAAATGGGCACGAATGGTTTCTTGTTTGGTTACCATTTGCAGTACAGAGCAGCTCTGCATCTCATTTGCATCTCTGCTGAGAGTTCACAAGAAGCTGTGGGTGGGGAGAGACGTCACTGGGCTCAGTGACCTCAGAGGAGCCTGCCAGGAACTCGCCCTGCTACTTGGTTAAACGGGGGGGGTGTGGGGTGTGCAGGGAACAACAAACCCAACACTTTCTCTTGGTAAGAAAGCAGCAAAAGAAGAAAATCAGGTTTGCTAACAGTTCCTCCCTCACAGGCTCTGGGACTGACCTTGAACTGGCTGTTTTTTGCCCGTGGTGACTTCCAGCGAGCTATAGATGCACTGAGGCAAGACATTGCGAACAGTGACAGGGAAAACAAGATTGTCCGCAGGGCCCTGAATGACAGGATCATGAAGGTAGGTACAACTGGTTTTCCTTTTTTCCATGAAGGAAAGAACGGTTGGGATGGGCCGCTTCCTCAGGTGCGCCACAGGCAATGTGCAGACTAGTATCTCTTTGCTTGCTTGGTTTCAGCGTGACTGTTTTCTGCTCTTGCTATTGAGTGTCTGGCACAGCACAGAGGTGCAGGTGAGAAAGGGCTGTGTGGGGATCAGAGGTCAGGAGCTCTGTGGCAGATCAGGAAAGAAAACTTGGGAGGTGAGGGTATAACCCTAAATTTGCACCTCTACTTCAGGTGGAATATGACTTCCTCTCCCCGTATGTCTCGCCAAAAGATGTTCCCTTTCGCCACATCTTCTTCGGCAGAGGCACCCACACCCTGCAGAGTCTGCTGGAGAACCTGCAGCTGCTGAGAACCAGCAGGGACAAGGTGGATGTGAACATGCTGAAAGAGCAGCTGGCCCTGGTGACCTGGACCATTAAAGGGGCAGCCAATGCCTTAGTGGGTGATATCTGGGATACAGACAACGAATTCTAGACATGGCAAACACCTGGGTAACGTACAGGATTAGGGATACCCACTCCCAAACATGGCATTATTTTTCTGTAGATTCTCTGGCAACAAATATTTTTTGACCAAAGTGGAGCATAAAATTTAAATCTCACCTTGACAAATTCACAGGAGGCAGTTTTAAAGCAGGTACTAGGATTATCACGAAATCTGCTCTGACCAGGCTCCCATCTGACAAACCAGTCATGTACAGCTGCTTGCGGGGCTTTGCTTTCTAGTGTACTTGAGAACCAACAGCTCAGGTGACTCCTGAACTGGTACCTTGAGTGGGGAGGTACCTCATCTATTTAGGGTTTTAATTGTTGGCCTCCTAAACCTAGTGATAAAATGGGGAATGGATTCCTCTTAACTCTTGTAATGAGGATCCCTTTTCTGGCAGGGAGCTGCGGAGATCAACCTGTAGCTCAGAAATAAACCAACCTAGTGATAGCCCACAAGTGCTGGATTATCAGCAAGCTCTGAAGTGCCCAGCCTGCCTTTACTCAACAGCAGAGACCCAACAACATCATACAGACTTGCTTTTGCCAAGGCAGGTCTCGATACCCAGGGAAAATGCCCCAAAGATTATCTAATGCCCCCTTTAGATCCTTAGCTGGCACCTCAGCAACTCCTGTGGCATTGAGGAATGGCTCTAGACTGGCACTTGAGACCTTGCTGCTGTGGGGCCTTTTGCGAAATCGAGTCTCTTGCTGGCCAAACCTTGTCTGACTGATGCCATTTTGCAGGATGGCTCTTGTTTGGCACTGAGATATTTATTTGTTTATTTATTTATCAGTGACAGCGTTCACTATAAATGGTGTGGTTTTTTTATAGAAGATAATTATCGGAAGCAGTGCCTTCCATAATTATGACAGTTATACTGTCGTTTTCGAATAAAGCAGCATCTGCTATTACAATCAAACATGATACTGGAACTTTGCATTTAAAATAACCTAAACAGGTCCCTCAAAAACCAAAAAGTTTTGGAAAACTAGCAATTAAGCTTTCTGTGGCAAAAACACCCCTCTGGAAGAAACTTGAATGTGCAAACCTGGTAGTAAGTCTCCAGGTTGTGCTCTAAAGTGATCCTTGAAATGGTGAAAATCAGAAATACTAGAAATCTGGCTGCCCTGTGGTGTCTGTGCCTCTCTGCAGGTTTCAGACCCCTCTTTGCCCCCCTTTCTGGATGCAGTGTTCTCTCACAGGGAGCACAGTTTTCCCCTTGTCCGCAGTGGCGGAGCTTGCTGTGTAGCCCTTGCTCCACCTGTGGCAACACACAAACTACTTGTACTTCAGATTAGGTATTGGCCCAATATTAAAATGGCAGCTTCCTGCAAACTTCCAGTACCTTATGTATCATGAAACCTAACTGACATTATCGGGGGCAGTGTCTTCCATAATGTGTAAAGAACAAGGTAGTTTTTGCCTACCACAGTGTTATATCGGAGGCAGTGACCTCCATATGTTGCACTATGGGTGTACGTAATTATCGGGGACAGTGTTTCCCATAATTGTTCTATGCTTATCATGCAATGTCATCTGCGAAGCTTGATGGTTAGTATCTAACATGGATCAGTTTCCTGCAGTCCTATTTTTTCACTCTCCTGTGGTGATGCAAATACAAACTTCAGTCTGTTATGTGCTTCCCTATATTCTGCCTTCTCTGTAGGCTGAACTGTTTCAAATAGCTGTGCTGTCTTGAAGTGGCTTCCTGCCTCCATTCACGGGGCTGGTGCTTGAATGTTTTGTGGAAACTAGGCTAGTTAGACTGTGTGCTCTGTGATTTAGTAAACTTCCTTCAGATCTATTACAAGGACTTGGGGAGTTAAAGGTGAATGTAGGGCCTGGGGCTAATGCTGTCTGGAGGGCTCTGATCACCGCTCTAGGTAGGCATATGTGGTACCTGAAGGCTGGGGGATGCTGCTGTGTGTGCAGGGGAAGTTGCTTGCTCCCCAGGTCCTGCTGGAAACTGCAGTCTTGTCTCCTGGGTATGTGTGGAATGGCACCTTTCTCATGGTGTCGCTTTGCTGCCTGCCCTGAAGCTGAACACTGCTGCTGTGTGCCACCCGCTGAACTCTGTTCCCAGAAAGCAACTGGCTCGTCGTTGCCAGTGCTGTGCTCTGCAAGCAGTTCTGGCACTTAAACCTAAACCAAGTGAGTGACCTGAGCCCCAGCAGTAGTCCTTGAGGGAAAGAACAGTGTTCAGCTGGAACAGAGGCCTGGCCTCTGGAAGGAACAGGCAAGGATGAGCCCCCAGCCTGATCCTTGAGCTCAAAAGTGTTGAAGGCAAGTTTTTTCACTTCTCTCAAAGCCCGATGCCCAGGCTTGTGTGACTCCTTGCTGTTCTTAACTACCGTGCTGTTTCTGAGGCATGTGAACAGCCCCGTCTGTGTTACTGTTTCCTAGTTGACACTTCTCCGGATGGCATTTAGGAGCTGCGGTCTGGGAGTCCTCACTGTAGTGTTTGCATGTATCTTGATGTCAGAGTTAATCATGCGCTTTGTAGCCGGCAGAGAAAGACAAAGCCTATCTCCTGGCTGGGCAGCACAACTGTGACTGCTGGGATGTTGGGATGCCTGGCGCAGTGCTGGCATCGGAGTGGTGTGAGGTCTTAAACTGTTTCTGGGTTACCTGCTGTCTGCTTGAATAAAGTTTTAAAGCTTCAGCACTCACCTCTGCTCGTGAGTTCTTGACCAGCCATGATACTGGTGTGGTAGTGTGTGAGATGGGGGCAGCTGGGGGGAGGCAGCTCTCCTGCTGCATCAGCCTGTGGTGATGTGCTGTACAGCAAGTTCAGACCTCAGTGTGCTCCTCGACAGTGCATCCTGCCTAGGGCTGGCAGCTGGCATGAGGATTCTGGCACTGAGGTGGAAGAGCAGCCTCTTGGTCACCACATTGATCTTAAAGCACCTGCTGCACTGGGGTAGATGGTGGAAGGATGCAATGTCAGACTTCCCACCGGCATTTGGTTGCCCATAGAGCCTCGGAGAGCTCTGGCAGGGCTGGAGCTGCTTCCCCAGACCAAGGGCCTTCTCGTGGAAGATGGTGCTGGTTTGGGCTTTACACTTTAAATACGCTCAGCTTTCCTTCCCTGGTGCTAGTCTCTCCTCTTTAAGAAACTGCATCCCGCGAAAATGCACCGTTTCAGAGGGGGAGGCTGCTTGCTCCCTACGGGCTGTCCCTCCTCTTCCAGCAGGGATGATTTACTTCTTGGGAACACGCTGTCTCCCGCATCTCCTTGCCCAGACCTGGCAGGGCTCTCTCCCTGCAGTGGCGGGGCCTCTGCAGCCACCGGGCGGGGCCAGCCCCTCCAGGGCAGCGGGGGACAGGGCTGCAGTCGCCTGGGAGCAGGAATCGGGACTGCTCCGTGGCAGTGCCGGGCTGCCCGTGCCCTGTGCCCCATCTCAAACCTCCAGTCCCTGTACTGGAGCGGTTCCGGGTTTGGTGCTGTTCCTGGTGAGTCTGACCCTAGCACCCCACTCTTCCCCCGTCTGCCTGCCCGTTTGTCCCCGCTCGCTCGGTCCGTCCATCCCTCCCCACCTCGCCGCCATCCCCTCCCCGCCGTTACGTAAAGCAGCAGCGCGGCGCCTTTAAGAGCGGGGCCGGGCGGGCGCGAACCGCCCCGGCAGCTCTCGCCGGCGGCGGCAGGAGGGGGCGGTGGCGGCGGCGGCGGCGGCAGCGGCGGGGTAGGGGGGAGCGGC
>WYDI02001967.1:0-11931 GCA_009867235.2 Psittacus erithacus
CTCTTCTCTTCTCTTCTCTTCTCTTCTCTTCTCTTCTCTTCTCTTCTCTTCTCTTCTCTTCTCTTCTCTTCTCTTCCACTCTCTGTAGTAGTGTCAGGGTTTAAAACCAGGTGGTAACTAAATATGGTGCAACTGATCACTTAATTCCCCCCCCACGTCTCACCCCCCCTTCGTAGGAGGGATGGGGAAGAGAATCAAAAGAAAGTAAAACCAGTGGGTTGAGATAAGAACAATTTAATAACTAAATCAATGTAACAACAAGAAAGAGAAATGAAAGCTCAGAAAATACAAGTGATGCATAATACCACTGCTTTCCACCTGCCAAACAATACCCAGCCTGACCTGAACAGCAATTGGTTCCCTCTGGGCAACTCCCCACAGTTTATCTGCTGGGCATGGTGTGCTGTGTTATGGAATACCGCTTTGGATAGTTTGGGTCAGGTGTCCTGTTTCTGCTTCCTCCCAGCTTCTTGTGCCCCTCATCACTGGCAGACCATGAGACTGAAAAAGTCCTTGATCAGGGTAAGTGCTACATAGAATCACAGAATCATAGAGTAGTTAGGGTTGGAAAGGACCTTAAGATCATCTAGTTCCAACCCCCCTGTGAATCTCAAGTCAACAGTATATGGGAAACAAAAACTGTTCTTGCCTTCTTTCATAAGAGAACTGCACAAGGAACGGTAAAGATTTTTGATGCCATTTTCTGCCTTAGAAGAGGTGACAAGTGATACAAGAAAGACTATAAATTATAGTACATTTGACATTAAAAGTCAAAAGCAATTAATCAATTTGCAGATTTTCAGAGCAAAACACTCTGAGAGAGTTAATATGCTAAAACAGAAAATATGTTAAAAGAAATGAAGAGTGGTACATCTGTGGTCTAGGCTGTAGCCCAGGTGAATAGCTAGGACTGTCCAGGGTCAATAGGAAATTAACTACTGGACATGGCCCTGGAAACATAGTTGTATTTCATTAAAATCTTATGCACTACTGATTTTAGGCACTACTGTTTTCCTGTGATGGAGACTAAAGTTCTGGAACTGCTAGAGAGATGAGGAAGACTGGCTTTTGTGACCTGCTGACATTATACTCTTTAATACTGAGTTTCAAAATTGTGTTTTGTTCTGTTTTGTTTTCTGGAGTTCATTCTGTGTTTAACAACAACATTTATGTCTCCTGGAGCTCAGTTATGTACGTCTTGTGTATCCATAGTTCTGACAGTTTTGAGTAAAAAAAGGATGTAAGAAGAAAACCCCTGAAGTGTTGAATCATCACTGCATCACCTTGCTGATGAGACTGCTCCTGTGCGGTAGCAGGATGATGACATGATTGTCTGCACTATAACAATCCACAGTACAGGCAATAGAGATGAGGACTGTGAGGCCAGACAAGGACTGTGGATTACACTTGTAATAATAACAGTGAAAACCTTTAGCACATTCATCAGTACAAAAAATTCTTCTTTAGCCTTTCATTTTTAATTGTTTAAAGTTTGTGTGAATTAATGGTTGACTTCAGTGCTGTTAAACTGTACAAGTAAAACAAACCTAGATTTCAGCCTCCTAGTGATTGCTTCACCAAGTACCTATCTGTTTCAGTTGGATCCTACCTCACAAACTTACCTTACTCCTGAGATTGAAGTGATTTTATATGTGGGTGTGAATCCAGTGGGGGTTTTTACACAGAAAAGAACTCTGATACAATGATATTTCTTTCTTAGAATATTTATAAGGAAAAATACTGTCTTGATTGCTTATGTGAAAGTGCAGAGTGCCAGAGGCAGAAAACCGTTTCTCTGCAGTTAAAAATGAAAGTACTTAGGCAGTGCCAGGACATGGAGGAGATTTGCAGACTTATTAAGGTAAGGTGAATAGTAACATCTTGTGAAATAATTGTCCAACAGCAGACTAAGAATTCCTCTTTTATGCTAGCTTTAATCAAGACAGTTTTTTCAAATGCTTCTTGGTGCCACAGCAAAAAGGAACTACTTTCAGTCCTTGGATTTATTTGGTTTCCACACATTGTGTAGCTTTCAAATACTTTCTTCAAAATATAAACATTCCCCAGGTCAAGTTACAGAATAAAACTATATGAATGAAGCGTCATAACCCTTAAAGGTCCTAAGCGACTGAATATACACAGAAAGTGGTGAAAATACTCAGCTGCTGAATGTACCCTTAACTGATGCTAAGCTCCACCAATGGATGGAGTATGCCTATACGGACATAATGCAAAGCCCTTAAGCCCATTTTACATTTTAAAACATGCTGAATTTGCATCCATACCATACAGGCTATTGCACATTATGTCTGTCTTATTATCAGATTATTCTCTAGTGCTAACAATCATTTTATTCCTAGTTAATATACACAGCATTAGGGTAAGCCTAGCCAATCAAAATTCAGTTGTCAAGAGGCAGGAGAAATGTCTCCATGCATATTATACCCCATCAGCTTTTTTTATCACTTCAAGTAAGTCTGAAGACTTTTAAACTTAATTTACATAAAATGCGTTTTTGCTTCTGTCCCCTGTTATGTGAAATCAATTTTTATTTTTAAATGCCTTCTGCGATACCAAAGATGGTAAAAGATGCCATAAAGCATATCACTGGCCCAGACGGACTTCGAGGCAAGGGCATTCATGAGAACAGCAAGCTCTCGTTTTCCTCAGTGATTTGCAGTGGATTTATGTGACAATATAACATGACTAAGAAACATACTTCTGATTGTAATCAGAAACTTAAAGGAACAATCCCAAGGGAAATAACTTTGCATGTGGATACCCCAGAATTTTTAGATTCTATTTTGAACAGACTGGCAATGAAAAAGCAGTGAAAAACTAGTGACAGGCAAATTAAGAAGAATAAAGAACGGAATAAAAAGCCTCTGGAGGTAATTTTTAAGGCTGAGCGAGGCAGCTTGACAGAAGGAGTTAATGCAAAAGTTTATTAATTGAGTTTCTAAGACCAACTGTAATGTGTATTTGGCATGAATAGATGTTGCCTTTCAGGACAGCAGCCCTAGCTTCATTTTATGTTCATCTAGTGTGTTCTGTTAAGATTGAGTGCTTCAGCAAGTGTGCATATATTCCCAGACATCCAAAGCATAACCTTAGCTATCTAAATCTAAATTAATTGGAATCTTGTAACAGATGCAAGGCAATATAATATTTCTGGAATTTTAAAGCAAGTGATATATATCCAGTGCTATGCGATTGCCATATAGCCATCTGTTTTGTGATTAGATGGATTTTAATGTTGCCACTGCTGTTATTTAAAAGTGGTAGGCTCTGATGTGAGTTAAAGATGAAGGAAATACAAATAAGCTTGTAAGAATAAGGACTGATTCTTTTATATCTAGCCATACTATTTTTCTCTTTTTTTTTTTTTTTTTTTTTTTTTTTGCAGGGGGGGGGTATTTTTTCTTTAATAAAAAAAAAAAAACCCAACCAAAAACAAAACAAAAAAAAAAAAAAAACCAATACAAAAAAAACCCAACCAACCAACCAACCAAAAAACAAAACCAACCAAAAAAACAAAAACCCCCAGACCTGGATTTGCTCTTTTTTAATGCTGTCTAGTTTGCACAGCAAGGAATTTGTTAAGTTTTCCTAGCTTTATATTCTGGTGTATTCAGTCCTCAATTTTTCCCATGCATCATGCATTGGGAGCTCAGTTCTGCTGTACGGTTGGTGCTCTCTCTCAGCACTGGTAATAAATGCAAATGAGCTAAGTGTTCTTTATTTTCAGACTTTCAGAACATGTTCATGTCTTTCCCTCCCTTTTGAGTGAGAATACGTCAGTTCTGAGCATGCCAATTTATAACTTGGGTTGGCTGCTTTGTGCCACCACACCAGTTCTTAGTCAAGGGAAGAGAGAATTAACTAATGCTGTACACAGTTATCACAGAATCATGGAAGGCTTAGTCTTGGAAAAGACCTAAAGGTCATCTAGTACCACTCTTCCTGCCGTGGGCAGGGGCACATCATACTAGACTGTGGTGCTCAAGTCCCTGTCCAACCTGGCCTTGAGCTCTGCCAAGGATGGAGCATTCACAACTTCCCTGGGCAGTCTGTTTCAACCCCTCACCGCCCTTACAGTAAAGAACTTCTTCCTTATATCTAACCTGAACTTCCCCTGTTTAAGTTTGAACTCATTACCCCTTGTTTTATCACTGCAGTCTCTGATGAAAAGTCTCTCTCTGGCATCCTTGCAGGCCCCCTTCAGATGCTGGAAGACTGCTGTGAGGTCTCCACTCAGCCTACTCTTCTCCAGGGTGAACAGCCCCAACTTTCTCAGCCTGTCTTCGTATGGGAGGTGCTTCATTACTAAGATAATTATATATCTGTAGATTAAATTGTACCTTCTTAGTTACACCTGAAGAGTGTAGTACTGAATGACTACAATTTTTACAGGGTTAGTAACTGGTATCAGAATATAAAAATAACTATAGATGAAACTCATTGCAGTTTTTTGAATGGTAATAAAAATTAGTTCTTTCCCCAAAATTTGTTATGATCTGTTGGTCATAATGTTAGCTTTGCATTTCATTATTTGCATACTGTCATTTACTTAACAGGGGGTATATATTTTGTTTATTTTCCCCAGGTTGTAGGCTATCCCTGTATCATTCTATATCAAATATTCCTATATCAAGTAATCAAATAAACTCTACTTTCCAGCTTCAACACCTTTACTTAAAAGGGCAAATTGACTTTATCATAGGAGATAGATTTGCCTTTCAAGGGAATGATGCTTCTACCATTCTTATCATCTTAGAACTTATCTGTATTTTTTTAAAAAATGGATAGATACATGTCTCCCTCCTTCCCTCTGCTTGCTTTCTTCTTATCCCCCCTTCTCTCTCTTTCTCTTTTTATTCCCAGAGGTCAAACTGTCTTTTTTTTAATTTTTTTTTTTTTTGCTCTTAATCTATTTTGAAAGACTTGAGATAAAAATACAGAGTTGTAATCAGGAGGATCTAATGAGGAGGAAATTTTTACCATCTAAAACCCTAGCTTTTTCCACTTCTTTCCAATTGCTTTTTGTTTTAATTTAAGTCCTGCACTGCTTAACAACTTTAAGCCGCATAGAGCACCAACTATAAGCCCCATATAGGAAGTCCTTTTCCACTTTATAAGTCTTCAGGTTGTCTTTAGATCAAAAACTGAGATACCTGAATTCATGAACAATTGCGCCGTAGTCAAGTGTATGCATCTCTAACTAAGCTACAGAGACTGCAGGCATCAAGGCTAAATGTAACAGTGTACAATGTAGCAATCTTTACTACAGAAAGATGAATCGACCTGTGAGAGTGAAAGGAATTAAATGCACTTGCAACAAGAAAAGTTCTTTACAAAGCAGTAGACAGTAACATTTTAAAAGCTACCAAAAGATAAGTACTTTTAAACAAAGTTTTCTGTTACACTGTATTTTTTAACAAGATAAATCTCTTTGTATATAGCTCGGAAGAAAGGCTAAATAAGCAAAGCAACCCTCTGGGAAAAGAAAGAATTACAGCTCAGATAGCACAATATGAACCATAGCATACTGGGGTAAGTTTGGCATGATTACAGAAAAAAAATAGATGACTACTTTAGTTGCTATCTGGTATTTTATTTCTACTGAAAGCACAAAAAATATGGCCACATCGTAGGTAAGAATAGTTATCAGGTTTTTTCAGTGTTAACTAGATGAAAGGAAAGGTTATAATAGCCATGTCGCTGAGGCTATGTATATTGATAAACCGAACAGCATTCCCCTGCTGTAAGGCCAGATCCTTGTAGAGCAGATCGCTGCATTGCCACTGCATAGCATTTGTTTCCGGAAGTTCTCTGGACTCAGTATAGGAGTTGTATGATATTAAGACAGAATTATTTTCACATGTCTTTTTTTTTTCTTTTCAGATCAAAACACTTTAAAAATTAAAAAGGCTCAGCAGACTGGAGTACAAGGCTGCAAAGCTCTTTGTGTTAAAGTCAGAGAGAGATGTGGAATGAAGGGATCCAATCCTTGAACACTTTTGTGTCTGTTGTCTGTGGGGGTCATTCCTGGATTTAACTACCCCTATGTTTTCTAGAAGATTGCCAATTAAAGACTCTCCACAAGAGGTCCAGGGAATGACATGACAGTTAAACAACATTATCTTGTTGGATGAAAGACTTCTATTTAGATTAGATATGTTATTGCTGAGTAGATAAGCAGTGGTTATCTACCAAAAATATGTTACCTGAACTTTACATAACAGATATTTCTTAATTGCTCCGCATGCACTTGTTAGAGTTTGCAGTAGTAGTGCATATAGCAAGATTCTGCAGTAACATCAGTGTATGATATGACTGCTGAATTACAGTATTTTGCAAAGTCGTACCAAAAATGCTGTAAAACCAGTCAAGGAGAAACAGCCCAATCTAATAGAATGATTTTGTTCATTAAAATAAATAAATAAATAAATAAATAAATAAATAAATGCTTGAAAGCATTCATGTAAGTTCCATAGTGAGCTTTCAAACAATTTTGAAGCTGCCTGTAGCAAGAAAATAGATTTTGAGATTCTTCTGACTTGCTCTTCTAACATAATAAATAATCTTTCTTTTTAGCGAAGCACGATTGCCACTGTAAACTCAAATTATTCCACAGACAGACCACAGAAGACTTTGTTCTGCATTTCAGTTACTAGCATGTTGGTATCTACCCCTAACACTACCCAATGTTTTGCAGTTCCACATCATCTGTATGTTGCACTGAAAACAGACTTGTGGAGTTTTGATTTTTATCTATCTTATGCAAAATGAGGTTGCCCTCATTTTATCTGGGATAGAGTTAATTTCTTCCTAGTAGCTGATAAGTGCTATATTTTGGATTTAGAATGAGAATAATCTTGATAACACGCCAATGCTTTTAGTTATTGGTAAGAACTATTTACATGGAGTCAAAGACTTTTCATCTTCTCACACCACCCCATCAATGAATAGGCTGGGGGTGCATAAGCAGTTAGGAGAGGACACAGTCAGGACAGCTGACCCCAGCTGACAAAAGGGATATTCAATACCATATGATGTCATGCTTAGTATATAAACTAGGAAGAATGCTGGCTGAGGACTGCTGCTCAGGAACTGGCTGGCCATCATTTGACTGACAGTAAGCGATTGTATTGTACAATAATTTATTTAGTAAATTCTAATTCTGTTGCTGTTGTTATTATTATTATTATTATTATTTCCTTCCCATTTCTGTCCTATTAGGCTGTCTTTATCCCAACACACAAATATTACCTTACTTTCATTTTCCCAATAGTCTCGCCTATCCTACTGGGCAGGGGGAGTGAGCAAGTGGCTGTGTGGTATTTGGCTACCTGCCTGGCTAACCCAAGTACAATAAAAGAAATAGCTTTTCACTTCAGTGTTAAGTTAAACACTGGAAACTTCATCTAGGAACAGAAAACACAAATGTAGGGCTGAGCTTGGCAAATTTATCTTACAGTAACCTACCATGTTTAGTGGTGGTTTATATTTTTTCCTAAGTCATAGGCAGAAAAGGTAGGTGTCCTGAAGAAACTCAACTGAGCTTAAAAAAATTATGGCAGTTTTCATTAGCAAAGGCAACACTAAACACCATAAAATAACTTATAATAATGATACATAGTTCTATGTGGCCAGGTAGCTGGAAAATACAGAGAAGTCTTTAGACCAAAATAATGCATATGAATAAACCTGTATACATTTAAAGGTCTACATAAACCAGCTGCAATAGTATAGTATAAAAGCAGTAACAATAAGCTCTCATTTCAAACATTGTAGTCCCTTCAAAATACTTTGAAAAGAAGAAATAGGTAATTACGTCTATTTTTTATCTGGGAATAACAATAGTTTTTGTTGTTTTTGTTGTTTTCTTTTTTTTTCCCTAATTCATATACATATGAAAACAACAGTCCTAGTAGCTGAATGCTCCCTACAGCAAGTAAGGGAGTCACATTACAATCCTCTTGGGCTGTCAAGATACATTTTGTGTTTTCTTTCCTTAAGCATCTTGTTTAAACAAGATCCAAGCATGCGCAGAAAAACTGTAATATATGGAAAACACAGAAAACATAGAATACATTCTAATCAGAGACAATCTTAATATATTTTACATACATCAAGAATAGGCATTGCTTAAGCACAGATTGGACAAAATGTGATTTACCTACTGTAATACTCCTTTATATACCTAATCCCTTATTTCTCTGTAGTCCCAAGTCTCGTTTTGAAGAATGATTCAGTCAGGGATCCAACAGACAGCACTGTGATGCTTTGCACTGCAACATCTAAAATGTAAATATGCAAAACTGAATTTGCAGTGCTGGTTTAGGTGCCTAGATATAACCATACATCAAATACAAGAACCTAGATTAGTATTCAGAGCAACCGACATGCAGGGTGCTGGCATGTTAAGTGCCCTTGTATGAAACATGAATCTGAAATCTGGAAGCTGAAGCAGTTTCCTGGGGATTCAGAGCTCTGCTTTATTTCTGAGAGCAAAACACTACTGAATACCAGCTCCCTCCTCTCCTGCAGGAGCTTCCCCATAGAAGCTGCAATCAGAGTATGACAGCAAGTTCTCTCTGATTTGCTTTCCTCAAGGTAACTGTAAATTCCACATGAATGATGCCTAATGTCTTGCTGAATATCTGAAATAATCTTTTAGAAGCCTCATTTCAATTGCTTTCCACATTTAAATATCTTTCTTTTCAAAAAATGGGGCTTTTGCAGTTTTGAAAAGACTACACCTTTCTGGCAGTGAGCCCACATAGCAAAAGTTCTGATAAGCTTATTGCATACCAAGGAGTATTTTTAAATACTCACTGATGGTCTAAGTCAGCTTAAAAAACATGGTAAAAGTGGCTTCAGGACTTGGGTAGGCATTGTTTTCACAGCTTTCATTTTGCCAAACCCCAGTGTCTGATACTATTTCTTCTTTGGAAATTGATAGTTATTTTTACTTTTGTGCAAGGTTCTTTCTACATGAGAATACATGCAACAGCTATTGTCTTAGCTGTGCTCTAGGGGCTTCCAATGCTTAAGAAGTCAAGACCCTCTAAAGTTTCAGTGAAAAGACTAAATCTATAGCTGAGGGCTAGAGAAGATTAATATCTTCCGCGATAGGGCACAAAGGGGAGACACATAATACATACTTACCACTGGGTTAAACCCGCACTGTAGGTGGCAAACTCTGCAAACTGCTTTTCTTCTCAGAAGCACTTAGGTATTAAATTCTTCATAATTTCCTCAAATGAACTAACAGCTGACATAATCCTAACTAACTCACCTCATATAATAAAACAATAGCAATCTGGTGTGTTCTCTTACCACCTGTCTCATGATGCCATTTATGAACTTTCCTCCATCCCTAATATGCTTAAGGAAAGATTTTTCCAAGTAACCTTTACAAATTAAGATAATTTTGCTAAATTAATTATATTTGCTTCTTATTGTTGTGTATCAGTAAAAGGCTTCTGAAATACATTATCTGAGATTTTTTTCCTTTTTTTTTTTAAAGAAAAGATTCCTTTCAATTTAGAGGTGGAAGACCATGGCTTGCCTGCCACTCAGATAAGCTACAGCAATTAAGGCTGTCCAGGAAGAATCATACCCAGTTAGGGGGAAAAAAGAAATAAAACAAACCAAACAACCCCTACCCCCAAAGCAAACAAACAAACAACAGATAAAACTCCCTCGAAGTTATTTTGTTGTTATTGGATTTGGGGTTGGATGTGGGATTTTGTTTGTTTAGTTTGTTTGAGTCTTTTTAGTATCAGGCATTCCAGCCACCTTTCCACAGTTAAAATAGTTGCAAAATAACATTAGGCTTTGTTATGTAAGCAGGTTAGGGGAGATTGCCAAACTAAGCACACATTAAAACAGTTTGAGTAGAAACTCAGCTGCATGATTCTTGGGGATTTCTTTAGGAACAAGCGCAGAGGTTAGAACATTAATCAGTAAGCTGTATGAGAAACTGCAGAGAGATTGGGAAAAAAGACATTATGATGGTAGCAGATCCTGTAAGCAACAGTGTATAAAACCTAAGGGCAAAAAACCATGAAACCAGATTACAAGTTACTGCTTGTCATCAGAACACAGGTAATTGTTAGTGATCAAAGGAACATGACAAAGGAGATCCTATTATTCAGTAAACACTGGAACGGAATACACGCCTTGTCGACTGCTGCCAATTCAAAGCATGCTGTCTCCCATAATCTCTCTATAGAGAAGGTATACACTCATAGGTACAGAAGGGCAATTGGAACGCAAAGGCCAAAAAAATGCTACACCGTAAATTTGGCACACCTGAAAAATAGCCACAGGTAACTGAAGGATGAATTTAATAAACTAACTTCATGTAATAACAAGATAGCCAGGCCATTTTAAAGACTTACCTGTCTTTTAAAGAAATAACTGTGAAATGGTGTTTCGTAATGTAAACCACAGTGAGATCACACTGAAGTGGTTTGCTTTAAGAAGCATATGGACTCCATCTAAGGGTATAAAAAAAGACAGATATTGTGGGTCAGTTTCATGGTAATGCTTCTTGAAACATAAGTTAGAAAGCAATGAAGAGAAAGGTTTTGCTTTATGTGCAAAGGAAGTTAGCTCTCTGAAGGGAAAAAAACCAAACCAACAAACCAACTTGTCTGCCCTTGGTTTTGTCTCTGCTCTAGGAAATCAGAATTTTATGCATTCTCTGTACGTGATTATTCTTTCCAAATCCAGCTGGTCCTATGAACTACAATTATTAGATCTATGATTTTCTTTTTTTATTTCCTCATTCTGTTATTTGGGCAGGATTGTCACACTCACTTTGCCTTTAAACAGATAACCAGAATGTCTTTATTCTTTTTTCTTTGTTTTGAGAATTCTCTTTGGACAGAGCCCTCAGGAATTATTGTAGTGGAATGGCTACATAATGATAGATACACATTTCACATGAACATGTTTCTACAAAAACAAGCCAAAATCAGTGTCTTTGGGTGTTCTGGGTAGTCAGGCTAGTGACTTTGATGGTTGTATGAGATGATATGCTGTGCAGTCAGTTTTTAGCTTGATTTTCAGCACTTATTCATACACATTTCTGTAAGTGATTAAAATGACTGAATTCAGAATGGCCAACAAACCAAAGTGGAAGTTGCTGCTTCTCAGAAAGGAAAGACATATACAGTTTTAAGTCTGCAGTAGGTTAGGAATGGAAGATGCTGCCTCAGGCAAAATATTGTCGATTTATATGTTACCTTTCCTATGTAGCAGATGATAGCTTTGGACTCACAGTTTGGAAGCCAAAAGACATCAGGAAGTCAGGGTAAGTTGATGGCTGATTTTTTTCACAGGGGAAAGGTATTCTTGACGTGCTGATTTAGGAAGGCTTAGCTGTCTCTCATGAATATTCATTTGTTTGGTTTCTTGATTTGTAAGCAACTGATGCATTTTCTTCTTCAATAATCTCTGCATTTTAGTAAAGTAAAATCACTATTTTAAATTACTCCCCCTCCCTTTTATTTATTCATAAACTTTGATTTTGTATCATCTTTAAAATATGACTATTCAATTCTGCATAAGCTAGCACTCAGCTTAATAGTAAGGTATATGAGCTACACCCTGGCATCTATGAAACTGTGAAACTTCAGAGCACAACTTTCTGAACATCTGTCATGGGTTCAGCAGTAGCAGTCATTTTTTCTCCTTCTTAGTGGCTGGTGCAGCACTGTGTTTCTGACTTTCGGCCTGGGAGCGGTACTGATGATGCCGATGTTTGTAGCTGCTGCTTGGAATGTTTGCAGTCGGTCAGGGACTTTCTGGGCCTCATGCTCTGCCCTGGGGGGAGGGAAAGCCGGGAGGAAGTGGAGGCAGGACACCTGACCCAAGCTGGCCAAGGAAGTATTCCATACCATAGCACGTCATGTC
>WYDI02001969.1:6702-23543 GCA_009867235.2 Psittacus erithacus
CCCCAGCAGAATCTCCAGCCCTTCTGGGTAACTGCCTGTTACATCCTGGGCATGACGTGCTGTGGTATGGAATACCTGTTTGGCTAGTTTGGGTCAGGTGCCCTGTCTCCACTTCCTCCCGGCTTCCCCTCCTCCCTGGCAGAGCATGAGTCTCAGAATGTCCTTGCTCAGTCTAAACATTCTAAGCACTAGCTACAGACATCGGTGTTATCACTGCTGTTCCCAGACCAAAATCAAAAACACAGCGCTGCACCAGCTACTAAGAAGGAGAAAAATGACTGCTACTGCTGAACCCAGGACAGGGAATCAGCAGTAGCAAAAACCCAGTGTGGAACATGATTTTTTGGTCTAAAAGTTCAGGTATTTGAAGTTCTGTAGAGTTGAAAATGATGCTGTTATTGAAAGACTCCTTGTCTGTCTCTTTGAAATGGCTATTAACCTACCTTGAAATAGCTCTGGTCTAGTGAAATGAAAACTTGTTCTTTCCAAGTGTTTCAATATTCCAAAGCATGCAAAGATAGAAGGGGTTTAAATTGCTTGCTTGTTCTTTCACTCTCACCAAAGGCGGTTTCAAACTAGTGCAGGGTGCGAAGTTGGTTTCAGGAGTCCAGAGCAGCAGATTGCTGGACCTGGGAGCCAAGCTATGTGTCACTGCCCCACGTTTCACCACACGCCTCTTACTACATGCTTCTGGTTTTGTTTCTTCTGGTGATGCTTGTCTGCGTTGCTTCTTCAAATTCCATGTTCCTTGCAGTGGGCATTGTCCTTCACTGTAAAGGTGCCTACCGGATTTTCCTCCTTTTTTAGAGAATAGTAATAATTTTATCCCTCAAAGAGATAGTTCCAACTTCTGCCTTCTTCTCGCTCAACTTCTGTCTTTACATTAAGAAAGAATTCGCTGTACTTAGCCAAGAGCATACAGTCAGGAAACAGTAAGGCCAAACTGCAAATAGTACATCAAATGGGTAAGAAGCAGCGTGCCAGTTTTACTGTGATTTTATGGAGTAGGTTTCCTGCTGTTTTGCTTGAACTCCCCTTATTAAAATGCTCTTCTCTAGTCTACAGGAACTTGTTTTGGCCAGCAGTTTGTTTTGAAACAGCAAACCTTACCCTAAATTAAGAAGGGGATGAATATATTTACTGATAGATGTGCTTCCAAAAATAATAATTTACCCAGTCAGTTATAGATTATAAGTAGTTCTTCATAAAGTAAAACCAGGAAAGCTGTAGTTTGCTTGCTCCCTTTTAACATAAACTCTGACACTGAGGTCTTTGGTTTCTTCTGCCCTATCTTTGCTTATATAAATACAACTAGGAGGGATAAATATGATTTGCCTTCTTTGCACTAGAGAATTCTGTGGAAATAAGTTTCTTTACTCATAGCTCTATGCTATTTTACATTCAGTGCTAGAGAGTATGACATTTCAGGCCTATTTGTTCAGCCAGTATTGAACAAGCAGAGTATTGAACAAGTCTTGGCACCGTAAGGTTCTTGGCAGTGTTAGGTTCATGGTTGGGCTCAAGGATCTTAATGGTCTTTTCCAACCTAAATGATTCTGTGGTTCTAAGCATTTGGATATTCAGGTGCTGCTGAATAGAATTAGGTGTTTGTAGGGAGGGAGCTGTAACTGGAAAGAATCAATCACAGAATCCTGGGTTGGAAGGGCCCTCAAGGATCATCTGGACCAGCCTCTCTAGGCAAAGCGTGACCTAGGCTAGATGTCCCAGCACCATGTCCAGGTGAAATTATAATTGCATCCCATGATTTAGATATATCCAGTAACACGGCCTGCGAAGGAGAAATTGGATCACTTGGAGGGAGCTTCCTTATAGGAACTGAAGGATTTTAGCATCCTAAAAGAGGGGCTTCTCAGCAAGCTTCCAGGTTCTGCCTCAGAATCATGGATTTACAGTCCATGGATATCCATACAGACATGGATAACATCATTGCACTTCAATCACATACTGTGGTTAACTCCTGGTCATGGCAGTGAAGTATCATGAGAGTTCTTCTCTAAGGTGCTGAGCAGATTCTGTTTGAAGAAGTTGCCAATTTAGTTGTACCAAGAGCTGAAATTTCAATTTGAATGAAAAAAATCCCTCTGTGGAGCAAGATAAGCCTGACTTAAATGAGATTTTAGCATGCAGAAAAAAATCCTATGGCACAGTTCTTCTCTGAGAGAGACTTTTAGCAGGTTACCTAGAACAGGCTGAAGTGTAGCACGAGCCAGATGTCAAAATGCAACAAAGAGGAGAGAGGAAATAATAAATACATTCACCTGAGTCATCGAATCACAGAATGGTTTAGGTTGGAAGGGACCTTAAAGCTCATCCAGTTCCAACCCCCTGCCATAGGCAGGGACACCTTCCACTAGAGCAGGTTGCTCCAAGCGCCTGTGTCCAGCCTGGCCTTGAACACTGCCAGGGATGGGGCAGCCACAGCTTCTCTGGGCACTCTGTACTAATTCCAGTATTACAACTCTTTAAGATGTTCTTAATGAAGGAGATGTTGGCCTGTGAAAGGACCTGAGTTCATGGGTGGGTGATGTGGGCTAATAACAAGCAAATCTATGAGCAGGGATGGAAAGACAAATACAATTTTACTGAACCACTTCTCCTTGAAAAGCACAGTGCATGCTCTGTTCCGTGACTCCTGAGCTCAAAATGAAGGCCTTTCTTGTGCTCAGCTCTGAAAGAGTTCCTTGTGTAGGACTTGTATTTCCTGGTTCCATTTGAATTAGTTGGTAGGGAAAAAGGTGTTCTTTGCTTAAGGTTGTAAAGCTGGGGGTTTCTTTCATGTTCATTTTATCCAGTCACTCCAAAAAGACAATGCTGGAAAGAGTAAGTAAAGTTTTACAAGAAAGAATTGTACCTTGAGCGCTTATGACTGTGTACTTGAACTCAAGCCTGGGAGGTGTTCAAGCCTAAGTTTTACTACAGAGTGATTTTACAAACCTTGAAGAAGTCATTGGCTTCCAAGTTCACAAAGGGAGTTCCTTGCTTCTTAACTCATCTAGCTGTTCCACTGATTAATAAGATAATATAGCTAAAATACCCTTAATGCTAATAAATCACAGTAATCGAGACTCCCTCACAGTTCAGTAGTCTGGTGGTGTTACCTGTCTGTATTTTAGACTGACTAAAATGCTTCTTGCCAAGCATTAAGACCACCAGAATGAACTGTGGTGACAGTCTAAACATACCTCCTCCATACAGTGCTCAGAAGTTACTGCTTTGATTTCATCCATCTATATTGTTCATTAAAGAGTTCTGTCCTCCTACACTCCTCCTTTGCGATCCATTCATTTGATTTGAGCAGCCACTTTTGCTCTGCCAGCAATAACACTGTGGTATGACTAAAGAGATGTTCCATGCAGTAATAGGTTTGGGGGTTTGTTGGCTTATGGCTAAACATACACCCCTTGGTGCTCGTTGAATTTCAAAAGCTTGAAAACAAATAGATTCATTTCTTGTACAGATTTTTCCAGGGTTTTCCTCAAACCAGTTCAGGAGCATGGGATTAAAATAGAATGGGACCTTATCAGTCTCAGCCTTTCAGTGCTGGTTATCTACTCACACAATCCCAACTAGTTACTGCAGTAGTAACTGCCCTCTGGCCTGGCCGCTTCCTTTCCTACACGGTCTGTTGCATAACGGTGATTTTGCTTTTATTTTACACAATGATTTTAGTGAATACTTTGTATTAAGAAGAGGAAATAAATAAATACAGCCCAGTCCAGTTTTCAGCAGCATTTCTGAGGTTGATGGGCATTTAGGTAGACACCAGTGATATCCTGGCTGGAAGCACTGCAGTGGTGGAAATCCTTTAAGTAGTATTCATTTCAAGCAGGCATTCTCTGAGCTCCTGAAAAGGTTTTGCAGCTTCTTGGGTTTTTTAACTTAAAGTTAGCTCTTCACCTAAATAAATCTCTACTGAAAGATGTGGACATTTAAGACAAAGCAGTCTTAGTGTGGCAGAAGAGTTGAACAAACTTTACCCAATTAATCATAAAGGCAAAGTTTGAATGCGGAAGATGAGTTGGACTGAGTATCGCAGGGCATCTACGTGAATTAAAACCACCTTTGTCATCTCCGTGTGCCCTTCATATGAAATAGGTTAGTCAGGTTTCAGTCAGCTTCTGCTACCCATGTGTCGATGTAAGAGTGAAGAGTATTTCAAGCTTAAATTAGCTTTGTAGCCCGAGCAGACAGGTCAAGAGTTGAAACGTCTCTTCCCTTTCAGACAGCTTGCATTGCTTCCAGTGACTCTATACCTGTTCTTCTGTTTCAGCAGGGTATTGGATTCCTTTATTCTCCTTTCAGTACCTTTTCAGTAGTCTCTTAAAATAGCTGTGGTATTTTTGTCTTTTCTTTCATGCTCTGAAGCTTTTGATGAAAGTTACCTCAGGTTTGTGTTAGAATGAAACAGCACTGAAAATTGCTGTGTGATGTTAGGAAGGTAAGTGCCTAGGATTGCATTAATGTGGTTTACATGGAAATATTGATACTCCAACTACTCAGTAATTTCGCCCTCTCCTTACACCTCTTTTAGTCTTAGCTTTGAATCTGATTAATGCTCAATCATTTTCAGTGATATTTCCCCAAATAGTGTATGATTTGTCTGTTTAATCGCCCCAGCAGCTTTTCCAATGGTAATCTTTGTTGCTTAGGATACAGTGATAAATCTCCCCCACTTGTTTTAACTTGGGGTTTAAATTGCTATGTTAGCAAAGAATGGGTTGTACATTGAAGTCTGTTACTTGTTAGATTTGCATGCGTGACATTCAACATGCAGCCTCCAGACTGGACTGTGATTGAGCACAATAGATATACCTTCAAAAGATCTGCACATTGTCCCTCATAATCTGCACAACTGTGTAAAAGATGGTGCTTTGTGTCAGTGTGGGCTGCTTTGATGGTTCTTAGGTTTCCAGCATCTATGAAAAATGTGAAGTTATCCAAAGTTAATTCTCTTTTTCCATGCTTCCTCCAGTCCCCCCACCACAATGAGTGTGCTGTGCCTGTGGGCTTCTCTACTAGCACCTGGACCTCCAGGCTGTATTAACTCAGGGTGACTTCACCCGAGTTGTGACTGTGGAGGACGCCCAGCCACAAGATGCAGGTTTTTAGTTGGTTGGCTTTTTAAAGCCCCTCTCACATTTCCTGAGATAGAGGAGAGAGGGAAAAAGAGGAAAGGAGAGAGGAGCAAACAGATAACAAGGAGCAGCTATCCTCAGGTTCTTAGTGTCAATCGGTCTCCTCCGTTCTCACCTGTGAAATCAGCTGTGGCTTCTTTGTGTTTTCTCCCACTCAAAAATCTCTCTTTCTGATAAGTGCTTTGCTAATTAAATGCAGTGGGGTGACTAGGAAAGGGGGCAGTGAGGCCAGTATCTAGGGGTTGTCACCTAGAGGTCCTTGGAGAGCTACGATATCAATTGGCATGACAGGTCTGCCCTGGGGATAAAACTCCTATGATGGATTTCAGACCATAAGATGTGTCAGTGTTGTATTTCAGTGGGAGAGAGCAACTGTGGTTTTCTTTGTTCTGCGTAACCCTACTATGTGAAATGCTTGGTTTGTGTTAGATTAAGGGTCCAGAGAGTCAATACATCCATGCTGAAGTCTGGTGACTGCCACTAAATCAGAACTTAGCTATAGCACAGTCTGGCAGAACTGAGATGAGGAGCTTGCAAAAGCGGATTACGCTTCTGGGATAGACGGTATTCTTTGCATTGTCAATGGATGGTGGATATAGCTGGTAAAAGCTGACTTTTTAATAGGTAAGAGCTTAAGTTTAAGAATAACTTTGCTGTAGAAAGGAATTTGAAGGAAAACACCAAACGTGCTTTAGAGTTTCAGCAACATTCGGATATCCATTTGCGTATACAGAATTGTAATGTAAACCTTTACCGTTATGTTCGTTCATTGTAGATGTTCTCTCCGGTCTCTTTTCTTTTATTTCCAAATAATTTGTTTCTGTTTTTCTCTTTCCTTTTCTTGCCTCTGTGTAAAGGAGTCAATCACTGTCAGCATAAAGTAAAGAAAGCTAGACGCTTTCTCCCTTTCGTCTTCTGTTCCCATGAGTCGCCGCCTAAGGGTACTGCACTGCTCTTTGTATAGGCTGCCTTATTAACCCAAAAGCTGAATATACTAACTCAGTTACTGTTTTTAAACTACTTTAGCCTCAGGTAAACAGAGTTCCAAGAATAATTTCATTACCTTTCTCTTCCCTTACCTCCTATTGAATTGGATTTTCATGCAGTGTGACAAGTTTGCTGGTCCCCATTTTTATGGGGGGGCTTGTTTTTAAGCATCGCATGCTACAACAAACATATTGATAATTTCACTTGTATAGCTATGCAGCCTTGTCTACCATGGATTTTTTGTTAATAGAATTTGACTTCATTCTTGGACCCCTGATACAGCATGCTTATGAATGAAATAGAATAGCAACAATAAGCATCAGCTGAGATCATTTTGAGTTAAATACTGAATATGGCTTTTGGCTGCATACTGGTTCACCACTTGCTCTGGACCAGTTTGGCTTTGTTAGGGGGAAGAAGAATTGGAGTAATAAGTGCATTACTTTTATAACATTAATGTGCATTTTCCTTTCATTTATAAGTAATGTCTGAAGTGCATCAGCTTGTGCTGTGGGGATTGATGGGCCGCTACAGTACATGCGGGGTACAGTGCTCATTTGAACATCATCCCAGTAGAGTTGCTCCATTTGCCACTGGTTTAAATTTCAGCTTTTTCTAATTGCAATATGCTCTCTATTATTACTACTTAGTTGGCTCCATTTCTTACTCATGTCTTTGTGATGGCACAGGAGTGTGTTTCCTTTGAAAGGGTCAACACCAACTCTACTTATCCAAAGCCATAAGTGTACATGCAAAGTCAAATGGATCTGACTCATCTGGCTGTAGATCTATTTTGTAGTGAAGTATTGAATAAACCCAGAACTTGATGTTTCTTAACAATGCTCTAAAATAACTAGTTCCTCTCCCAAATTTAAGTTTTGTGTAAATTTATGTTTGAAAGTCATTAACTCTGTTGCATCATGTAAACTTCTTAGAACGTATCTTTGTCCCTTGGATTTTTAGGTGAGAAGTCTTAAATTCTACTGCTTTTCTGGTTTCTCTTGAGTCAGGTATATAAGATAACTACAGTCTGAATACTTTTGGATTACTCATGAATTTAATAGTATATTTTCCCCTCCCCCTTCTCTGTCCCCTCTCTCTTCCCCTCTGTTTTTCTCTCTCCTTGCATGCCACCTGGATCTGCAGATGAAATTAGTGGGGACGGTAATATGTTTTCTAGTCTGTGTGTTACTAACGTGCAATATGCAACTCTTACATCCATAAACCACTTAATGCACTTTTCAGTAATGACTTTTATACAGCTTTTCATATTAAAAACTAGTCTGCTTTGGACATTAGCCAATAAATATTGTACTGTACAGGCTGTGCAACTAACACTTTCTGCTCAACTGGAATGGGAAAAGGGAAAACTTACTTCGGACACCCAGGGCTGGGGTATTGCATGTGTTTGCAATGAGACTTCTGGCATGTTGCAGAGAAGGTTTAGGGGTTTGCAAGAGTGTCCATTCATTTTGATTTTATCACAGATAGGTTTTGGTCAGTGGGTGAGATTAATGGGTGTAACACATGAGAAGTGAATCTACTATGTGATACTTTAAAAACATGGTAGCATCCAAGTGCTGTGTACCCCACTACTACTCCTTCCATACAAATAAGCTGTACAAGATAGATTAGTGTAGGTTGAATACATTAATCAGGCTTTAGCTTCTCAAACTGCTAATTTTAAAGACATTTTAATGTTTTTCTTCATAACTTTGAGCATTATTACAAAAGAGTCAACTTTTTCTAGACTCAGACTTTATTTCTAGAAGATACTGACTTGCTGTCCTCTGGGAACAAGTGGAGTTTCATTTATGGGGGGGTTTAAGGAGATTTTTAGCTATTTTTCCAAAGGATTCCATCTAATGTTGGAAAAAAATGAAACTGCTCCTCCTGGTAGTGTGTGTATCTTTAGTCTTAGAAGACTTTAGAAGCAGGAGGTACTAAAAGGTCATAAATAGCAGTATGCAAAGAAAGGTGATAAAAAATAGCGATAACATCTTGTGGCCTTTCTGTAAAATGTGAAGGGGGTGTATAGCTTTTCATCTCCTTTCCTTCACATTTAAATCAAAGTTAATACTACCCCAATTTTGTGAAACATGAAAACCTCAGAGGACGTTTTTTCTGTCACAAATACAGAAATCGTATTGCAGATACTACCCCGACATTGCTTTTTATTGGTGCTTCTCTTCTATAAATTATAGGCTCTGATAAATGGGAAAAAATCATGGAAAGGGAAATTCCAAGCAGGTGGTAAAGATCATGGATTAGCTATTATGGATTTAATATCCGAGGGTGTTTTTTCTGCTGTTTAATAAATACACTCAGATTTAGTAAAGCTCAGGTTGGCTCGTTTACCTTTACCACCAACTTTTGTCTTTGCCCAGAAGCCACCTATTTGGTTTTCCATCTAGAAGAATCTGGGCTTGACCAACAAGTGAAAGGGCTCAATGCTGGTTTTACAGTGTGCAAGAAAGCAGCATATATGAGCCCTGGTTTTAAGTCTTAGTTTGTGTAGTCTAATTAAGGATCTTGAAGGTAGACTGTCACCTGGAATCACTGCTTTGTCGTGTTTAGCTCTTGAGACTGCTGTAACACCTTCTTCTTTGTTAAAGCAGCCTGGAAGGCCTTGCCTAGCTGAGTTTTGCTTTAGGCTTCACTTAGATTCTGGAATATCTCAGCAGACTTGGTAATAGCCTCAATAGTATATGAGTAATAGTGGGGTGAAGTCCGCAAGTGAGGGAAGTCAGTTGTCTGTGGTGCAGAACACTTTGAGCACATCACTGTTAATGCCTTGATGAATTTTCCTCTTAATTCCCAGAAGCAATGCCTGACATGTGTAGGAATTATTTTCTGAATTCTTCCTATAGATTCCTGTCTTAAACACATCACAAGAAATATTTGTTTAGTTAATTACATACATTTAATTAGGCTACCGAAAACCTTTTCCGTTTCAGGGTGGTTTGGGGCAGTGTATCAAAACCATGTAAAGTGCTCTGTGGTGTTCTGATAATGGATTTATTATGGCTTAATTCATTTAAAATAGAGACATGAGCAAGCCAAGCTATTTATCACGTTTTGTAAGCGCTGGTCCATAACCTACAGTGACAAATGTTCTGGGTTTTTTAAAGACCAGTGTGGCACCAGTTCTAGTTTCCAGACTTTAAATGCTTCTTAAATATGTTTATGATATCGTTCAGTCCAGTTTTTTTACCCAGATTAAGAACTTTCTGGAAGCCTTAAATACCAGCTTGTAGCAATCATTGAGATATACCACACTTAGAAGTTAAAAGCGTCTTACCATAATATAGCAAGGAAGCTGAGCGATTTATCCCCATCACGTTGGTGTCACACCAATGGTTTCTTTCAAGCAGATGCTTGGGGTTTAGATCAAAGTGGGGCTTGTTTTCTACAAAACCAGCACTTTCTAATGTAGGGAGGGGAAACCAAAACAAGAGATTAGTGGAGTTTGCTGCCTATTTAGAATCGTGCACTGTCTTCATAATTAAGTGGGTTTTCCTTAGGTAACTGCTTTTCTTTATCCTAAATAGAAATTTCCTATCAACAATTTAAACAGCATAGAATTTCCTGATTTTGTTTATACAAGACATGGTAAATTCCTACAGGAGCGTGAAAGAAAAAGCTTTATTTAAGTAGTAAGAAGTGGAGGGGTCATAAAACTACATTTAGTCACAGAAGTGTTGAACTTCAGAGGTTAGAGGCAACCTGTAGTTTCCTAATAGTGGAATATTCAGTTTGTCAGAAAATTAAGCCTCTTGTTTATGTATGTGTGTAATATTTATGAGTCTTGCTCTGGTTTCAGAGCTGGCTTAAGTTGCTTGACCCGAGGGTGCTGCGAAAAGGATCATCCCTTCCTTCTTTCCATTCTCACTGTGGCTTTGTCCCATTCACCATTCAGAAACCACACGTCTAGAAATGACACCAGGGAGGTGTAGGGATGGATATACGTATGCTCCAGGGCAGATGGGGAAAAAAGAGGAGTAAATCATGCTTTTGAGAGGTGGCCCAATAGCCGGTCACCTAAAACAGCCACAGAAACTGCATGTTGGATTGGAAATCAGTCAATTCGGAGAACCTCTTTATGCATTTGAAGTTTGTGAGTAGAATTTATCAGCCTTGATGTGAGAAATTATCTCACTGTTGTGGTTTTCTAACCTCCGGAGGAATTTATCTCACCATTAGGAAACGACCTATACACACTGCAAGTTCTTTAGAGCAAGAGAAGGACTTTCTGAAGTGACTTGACACCATTGTTGACCATTTTGAGAACAGGTTAAGTTTTAACCAGAAGAAGAAATACACTGTTGTTTTTCTCCCAATTCTGGGAACTGATTGTTTTCAGACACCATCCAGGAGATGCTGATTCTTGATGACAGAACTGGTGATGAATTTCCACTAAACAGCAACAATTGAGGCTAATGCAGGAGAAACGGGTGTAAGGCGAGAGTGCGATTTGAAAGATCTTTATGTTCTTAAAGTCTCTGTGGCAGATAACTCACCTTGCCACGCTGCCAGTAGGTAGATGCTGCCCTGGAACATCTTTACTCTCTGTTCTGCCTGTTTGACATAATAATCCTAGCAAACTATGAGTCACACTTTACTGAATGAAGGTAAAGCAATTTAATCCATTAATAATGTTTTGTCCTTCCTGCAATGGAATTTGCTTTTGGAAACATTTAAAGTCAAAGTTTAGATGATTTTCTGTTGCAAACTTGAACTTTTTTGAATACAAATGTCTCTTCCTTTTATCCCTTGCTGAATGCATCGATGTGATGTTGTATAATTGGCACCGAGGTCATTATCATACCATAAATTATGCATGAGCCAGTTTTATTCATGCTATTGTAAATGCATCCCAGCAATGTTAAATTGGGGGTTGTGACATATTGATAAATGGGAGATGTTGTTCTGGAGATGTTTTCATCTGCTTTTCCCGAAACTCTTCAATTCCTCCCTTTACAGAGACAGATGACTATGCAGAGATTATAGATGAAGAAGATACTTATACAATGCCATCAAGTAAGTGTGGTGCTTCTCTTGGGAACTTCTCTATCCAAAAGCTTCTTTGGTTTAGCAGGGACGGAATCTTATATTTCAGCCTTAAGTAAATCTGTGTGTAAAGAAAATATTCCTCATGGTGTTTGGAAAGCTCATAGATTTGGTGGTTTTCAAGTTCAGGTTTTGAAGCAAATAAAGCCAATTCCTGGTTTGCTGCTGTCGGTGACTTTTATGTCTCAAACTGCAGATTTTTTGATTGTGATGGTAAACAAAGCACTTAAAAAAAGAATGGATGAGGTTTCTGTGGGAAGAGCAAACAATTTGGAAAGCTTCTGTGTGTTGCTGTTTAAGCATCTCTCGCCCTTGCTCTGTGACAGACTTGCTGCTCCGTGGTAGAAGAAAGTCCATGTGTTAAAGATGAAAGACATCAGGAAGAAAGTTAACAATTCAAAGTTCTTCTGTCTTCATCTTTGAAGCCAAAACAATGAGACTTTAGCCACCACAAGGACTTTGTCTTGTGGCATATTTGAATTATATCAACTTAAACTGTCACGGCTAGCTCATTTATTGTACTGTTCTGGTTTCAAAGCTGTATATGTGAAAATGCAGCTACGTTTTGGCAACCAAGGATTGCTCTAGAAGCAAACAATCCCTTGATACCCAGACCCTCAGAAACACTGGGTTTGCTTAGTTGAGAGGGAAGGATGGTGCTAAACTGCTACCATGTTCTGCTGAAGAGCTATGGGTGTCTGAGAGGATTTCTAGAGTTCACCATGTGGCAGGAATGTTTCATGATCGCATCAGTGTTTGCAGCATAGCTTCCACTACTGTGGAAAATACTCGAAAAGCAAGGATATATGTTTTCCAGAAATAAGCAATGGGTTTTGAATGTCTTGCAGTAAGTCACTGCATGGTTCTACTAAAATAACTGCAAGATCAGAAAGTATTGTGTTAAATTATATCCTTTATTTATTGTTAACATTTCAGCTTTGTGGGGGCTTGGGTGTTTTTTTCCTACTCTTTTCATTTGAATCCTCATGGAAGTACTTACCTGTGGGCCCAGCCCTGGATGATGCTGAACACTTAAGTGTGCCTTCAATTCAAAACCCATGAGATGGGCTGTTGAAGTGAGATTCATTAAGTGCTTTGCTGCATTGAAGTGGACTCAGGTGTTCAGCTCTCAAAGGCCTGAGTCAGTAAAGATCACAAGGCCTGTGACTTCTGCTAATGTAAACTTAAAATTGCATCAGTATATTTCTTCATTTAAAACTAATAATGTTCAAAAATGTTTGTCCTTGTCTTGATTGTAAGAAGCTATATTTAAGTAAGCCTTTGATTTTTCTCTTAATTGCACTGCAGAAAGCTATGGAATAGATGAAGGTAACAGGAGCCCCTTTACCCATCCCTGTATGCTTGCAATTTGGAATGATGTGGATTTTTAAGTTTACTCTTCACTTTCATTTAATAAACATGATTGATTTATAGTTAAACCAGTTAGCTTTGGGATTTTAAAGAGGAAAATGCAGGACTTAAAAAAAGAAGTGAAAAGGGCAGTTATTTGTTATCCAGCTCTAGGTGATGTTATTTCTTTAGTGTTAATGAAGCCAAATTATCAGTCACAAAGTCCTAAGCTGGTTGGTTGTGATTTTTGTCTCTGACTACTACAAGGAGAGGTGAAAACATATCCTGTATGTGCTTTTCTGCCAGTCCTGAACTAGTTTTCCATATCTGCTTGAAACGAAATTGCAACTGAAGTAATTCAGTTGCAATTGATTAAATGTTTTGCTGAAGTACTGAGCCATTTTTATCATTAATGTTCTCAGTCTGTTAAACCACAAAGTTACCAAAATTGCTCAAATCCACCATCAATTTGACTTCAGTTACACACTGATAGTGGTGTAATGCACTCAGAATTCTGCTCTTTCATTTGCCATGCTCTTGTTTCGCTATTTTTTCTTGCAGTTACCTCTTTAAAAATTCTCTGGGCTCATTTGATGGTTCCAGGATCTAAAATACCGCATAGTGGAGTTCTCTTAAACACCTCAAGCCATGTGTGCTAAGGCTGTATTTAATATCACTGCCATTGCCCTAGGCTGTCCTCTTTGTCTTTTACTAGCTCTAATAAAGAAGGGTTCAATTATTGCATTGAAATAAATAATGCATAGTAGTTCATTCAGCAAATTAGATTTCACAATTCCTGCCTCATTGCTTTGATTCAAACATTTGTTTAAGAGGTTTCCACTGTGTATACAGCATTTGTATAGGTTGGTGTGCAGCAGTTGTTAATCTTAGTAATTCATATGTGAGCCTTTGGAGTGACTGACTTTGAGTTTTGTATCTTGTGGGTTATTTCTTTACCCTTCATCAGAAATTTAATATGTGAAGTGCATTATATTCTTATAGCCAGAGATTATGAAATTCAAAGGGAGAGAATTGAGCTGGGGCGCTGCATTGGCGAAGGACAGTTTGGAGATGTACACCAAGGAGTTTACATGAGCCCGGTAAGCCTCCCTTCTGAAATAAAGAGAAACCACTGTAAAACCTTTCTAGTTAAAAAATAACGTAAAGCCTACATGTGTTCCTCAGATACCTCAGTCTGAGTCTTCCAGAGCAAATAAAAACTGATTTTGTCATTCATTTTTCAGAATAACCAGCACCTAGAGAATATTTCCCATGCTTCAGATAAGTAGAAAACTGGCTCCAGAGTAGTTTCTCTGCTCCTATAGTCCCATTTTTTATAGATAGGGAAAGGAATCACAAGGGCTAAGTAAATTATTTAGGACTGTACTAAAGTCACTGACTCAATCAGAATTCGAAGTCATTCATTTTAACCCTACGCTTACACTCTCGTCTTCATTTTGAGTGTGTCTAAGCACGTGTCACTTTGGCTATACTCATGTATTGAACACTCAGTGCTGAGCCTGACTTGGGTGTAGGTTTGGCATTTGCTGCTGAATCACAGAATCCCAGGTTGGAAGGGACCTTGAGGATTATCTGGTCCAACCTCTCTATGCAAAGCATGACCTAGACACCTAAAGGATCTTTCCAGAAGAAAACCTCTTGCAGCTTCTCTGGGCTGTGTGTAACTTACGGAAAAGGGTATCTGAAGAACGCACCAAAGCAAGAGAAGATGAAAGATGCTTCCTGAGCTGGGAGTCCTCCTTTGGGCTGCCTCAGTGCTTCTCATTTGTCAGTGTTCAGAGGGTAAACAATCAGATGGCAAAATCTCTTTCCGATTGTAAATACATGTGTTCTGTTTAACTTGGGTTTAAGCCTTTGATGTGACTGATTTTGAAGCTAAATACGTAAAATCTTTGGTTTACTTTCCTTTGTGGTGTGAGTCCAAAATCAAAGTCAGTCTTTGCTCTGCAAGAGCCACAGAAAGTCCTTTATTTGGCTTTCCAGGTTCCTTGGTGTCGTGAGCAAAGTGTGGATTTTAGGCATATATCTACCTCTTTCTCTGCTTTTGCTAAATACCATCAAGAGTTTACCATCCTCAGTAATACTGTTCAGCTAAACTTCCTTCTTTTGGTGTAAGTTTTGGATGATTTAAAGTAGTTTAAAATTGATTAAAAGAAGAAAGTCTTTACTAAGGAAGTTCTTCATTAAGAAAGAAGTTCTGCACTGTGAGGATGCTGAGGCGCTGACACAGGGTGCCCAGAGAAGCTGTGGCTGCCTCATCCCTGGCAGTGTTCAAGGCCAGGTTGGATGGGGCTTGGAGCAAGCTGCTCTAGTGGAAGGTGGCCCTGCCTGTGGCAGGGGGTTGGACCTGGAAGAGCGTTAAGGTCCCTTCCAACCCAAACCATTCTGTGATTCTAGGCACATAGATTTAAATGTTACACAGTGGGTGTCTTGTTTATAATAATAATTTAACATCGAAGCCTTGAAAATGTAATTTCTTAGCTGAGGTTGTTTCCATTAATGGTACCTTTCTCTGAACAGTTTAGGATTGGCTTTTGGAGGGCTGTATGTTGTGGGGTTTATTTCACGTGTTTCTCAATCCTGTCTTTCAGGAGAATCCAGCTATGGCCGTTGCAATCAAAACATGTAAAAACTGCACCTCAGACAGCGTTAGAGAAAAATTCTTACAAGAAGCCTGTGAGTATTAAAGTACTTCTTCTGGGGTAGCTTCTGGAGTTGGCCATTGCAAAGACCGCAGCTCTCTGTGCCAGAAACTCTTGATACTAACATAAATCTTTCATTACTATGTAGCATGACCTTTTCCTCTCCTGCAGTATGTGCAGTACGGCCTTGCTTTGCCCATCTATACAGTTATATTGGGTCCTTTGATTTTCTGACTTGAACAGTGCTGTCTGACTCCTGTAAGGCTTCAGAGCCAGTTCTGGAATATAGAGATCTGATCTTCCATTCTCTTCTTTCTCCTGAATGAATTCACATAGCGCCTTTCCCAGTGTATTACTTGCGCAGCTCAGGTGGTTGTCTTTGCTAACAAAGTCGCTAAAAATGTTATGTTTAAGAGTTTGAAAGAGTTTTGAAAATTCAGAATCAAAAATCATGACAGAATGAAGCCATTTCCTAAATAATTGCCCACAAATACTGCATTCCCCCAATGATCCATGTCATACATCGAGGGAGGCTTTTTGTGGCGATGAATACCAGCAGAAACCTTCTGTAAGTGTTGTAGTTACTGTTTTCTCTACTGTTTGCTCTTGTAAGCAAATTAAGATACGAATTCAGGTCTTAATTCTTGCCTATTATCCTCTGCCGTTGTGTTTCTATAAACCTCATAAAGCTATTGTGTTATATCCATAAATTATTCGATTATGGGCAGATGTTACAATATACTTCCATTTGCTATGTCTTTGTTCCAGGGTGTTTTCCTGATTGTTCAGAAAATCCGTGTTCTTACCTAATGACTTCTTATTTTTGGATGTCAGATTTCTCTTTAAATATCTATAATTTTTCCCATTGTGTTTCTAGCTGTTGGAAAAGTAAATACCATTGCTTATAGTAATAACTCAGCAGGCAAAGGTAGGCTGCTGTCTCTTCACAATGTAGAAAATAATTGCTCATTGAACGCTCTTTATTATGCTTTGAGCGTGACAGATTAGGAAATGGCAACATAGTAGACAGATAAATGGTGCTTTTCAATTCTGATTAAAGAGTTTTGCCATTTCTTCTTTTCTGGTTTTAATTCTAATTCCCGTCTGTTACCTTCCTCTTGTTTGTGTTCAGACTGCAACCTCTCAAAAGAATGCTGCCTCCTTGTTCGTAAGAGTACTCCTCAAAAGGCCCGAATCCCATTATCTGGAGAGGCACATTTTGTTCTTTCACTGAATTAAGAAATTTATTTCCTAATATTAAAATATTTTGGGGTTTTAGTTGTTTGCTTGTGGTGAAGTTTGCAGTGCTGAAAAGATTTGGTATTGATTCTTGTAAGGAGGAATGCGTCAGAATGGATAGTAGGTAGAAGAAAATGTTTTTACATGCATTAGCTGTCTTTTCATTCCTCTCTGCTTTTGTGTAGCAGTGTATGACTATTAATGCATCTGTATATGCTAAAATACAAGCCGCCTAGTTTGGGGAGATCTTTATTGATCTTTATTGATCTATTGATCCTTGAGGAGAAGGACTTGGGGGCGTTGGTTGATGAGAAACTGAACATGAGCCGGCTTCAGTGTGTGCTCGCAGCCCAGAAACCAACCGTATCCTGGGCTG
>WYDI02001977.1:0-42367 GCA_009867235.2 Psittacus erithacus
CTTATCCTCCTTTCCCCCCCCCCCCCCCCCCCCCCAAAAAAAAAAAAAAACAAACCCCAAACCAGCTCAATCGCATAGTGCTATCATGCACCAAGGCATTCCGGGCTGCCACAGCATGTGCCAGGAAGACCCCAGGAAGGAGCCAGGTTTGCTGCATGCAGCCTCACCACAGCAGGCACCACGAAGCAGCAGCTCTGCCAGCCCACCTGACCCCCTCGACAACTTTCATAGCCAGGGAATCTGCCACCAGACAGGGCTTTTTCCCCAGCACAGAGGAAAAATCCAACCAAACAACAGGAAAACACGCATCAGCATAGAAAACTTCCTATTCCAGCATCACTCCCCCCAAGAAAATACTGGTGGATAAGAGACGAAAGGCATCTTGGGGAAACAACAGTGGCTGGGAAGAGGGTGCTGGCAGCACCCTTGGGCATCGTTAACACGGGGCTGGGTTTGGATTTGCCCTTCCCATGCAAGATACCTGCGGGAGAGTCCCGAGCTGCATCCCCATCCCAGCCAGCTCCATAATTCACCCGTGGACAATCAGCACATCATCCCATCCTCCACATCCTTTTATGTGGTCAAATAAGCCGCCCCAGCTCCACTTTTCCTGCTAGCCTTTTCTGTTAATTATTATTTTTTAAAGAACTGTTGTCTTTTCTATCAACAGCCTGATTAGTTTCTTTTTCTTCTTTGCTAGATCTTTACTACCAACAGGACAGATTTTGTATTTTCCCAATTAATTGCCAGTAATGAAGCCCCACACGTGCATTTCTAATTGCAAGCAGCATGGGATATTATTTACCTTCACGTAGCATCCGAAAAATTGTGAATCAGAACAAAGGGTCTGGTGCTGGGTAGATCAAACCAAAGGGGAAAAGCTGTCCCTGACACAAAGAGCTTGCAGCCAAGACACACCTAACAAACCTCAAACTCTGCGAGTTAAAAAGATGGGGGTAAAGCAATTTGGCTTTAATGGGGACCAGACTCTTGCAGTCTGAGCGTTTTCTTTAAATAAAGGCTTCGGCAACAACTCCAGGCAGTTCAAAGCTAAAGATGTCCGGCCAATGCCAAGTGGGACGTGTGCGAGGGGCGGTATTTGAAGTGATCAGGAAAGCATTTATTTAAAGAAAAGAGGATTACAGGTTTTGTGAGATGGTAAGGAAAAGAGGAGCGGGCAAACAAACGCGTGTGAATTCTCACAGTGCTTTCTCGAGAAATAAATAGAAACAGTTAAGAACAAGTATGTGGCTTTGAAAAGCCGTTTTCCCATTTAATATGTTTTTGAGGGGATTAAACCCCCCATCTCCTTCGCTGCCACGCAGTCCCGCCTCGCCGGGGCCGGACCCAGACCCTCATCCCTCTTCCCGCGTCTCCAGAGAAGTTCGGCCGTGGCTCTCCGGAGAAAACTTGGCAGCTTCTCACCGCCTCCTCCTTCCAGTCCTAACTGAGGATTAGAGCCGACGATGGGTTCAGGGATGGGGAGGCGGGAGACAGCGCTTGCTCTTTCTGGGGCAGGACAGCAGACACCAACACACAGTATTATTTTTATGTTTGCTTAAGGGAAGAAAGGTTGAGCTTCCCATCTCCTGCCATTGAAACCACAGGTCTGAACAACACCCCCTTCTTCCCCAACCCTCCCCTAAAATACCATAAAAATAATAATAATAACGATGGCAGCGCTCACCCCAAAGTTGTCCCCTCGGTGGAAGCAAATAAAGGAGCTTTGGGAAGGAAGGCTGCGAGTAAAGCTGTCACCCGCGGAAGGCGGGAAGATGCCAGCGGCTCCGCGCATCCTCCACGCAACCCCCCTAAAGAAATAAACGCGGAATAAGGAAAACTCGAGAGACATTACCTGTGGCGGCGGTCTCGGTGTCCGGCGTCAGCGACAGTCCCCCATGCCCCCCCGCGGCTGCCGGCCCCGCCGCCCTGCCAGCCGAGTGAGCCGCCGCGAGAGGAGGAGGAGGAAGGGGTGGGGAAGGAGCCCGAGCGGCGGCTGACGCGGGCGGCGCAGCGCCCCTGGCCCAGGTAACGGGTATTTCAGCGCCGGCTCCGCTGAGCGCCCCCGAGGACTCCCGGTGCGGCAGCCGCTCCGCAGCTCCCTGGATCGCTCCCAGGGCTGGCGGGGGGCACTCCCGAGGCAGCGCTCGGTTGCCTCTTCAAATACAACTTCAGCCCGAGGCGGGCACGGGCCACCTGAAGTTTAACTCAACCGCGCAGGTTTTAGTAGTTTTTGTTGTTGTTATTAGTATTATCATGATTTTTCTGACCTTTGTGCATGAGCAGCTGGCAGGCCCAAGAAGCACGTAAATCATACATGAGCAGGAAGGTGATACGGGCCGCCTGCTGGCCTCTGCACCGCGCTCACAAGCATGCTAAGAGAGCCGTATGGCAGTTCGTCCTGTCTAGTGCCTCTCTCTTGGACCTCAGTTTCTACAGACACGGCATTGCATTTGCCATGCCATAGCTGCACGTTTCCACCTTATCCTTTACATTCTTACCACCAGACCCCTCCAACCATAGGTCCTCACAGCTTTCTTAGGCCCTGCTGGACAATGAAGGGCAAATCCTTGCCTCCAGTCCAAGCTCTCGCTACAAGCAGCTTTAGGGAAGGCAGCCAAATCCCACCACTTCATCCCAATTCTTGCCTTCTTGGAAGCAACAAAGTCACAGAAAGCAACCTGCAGTGACACCAGTCCCTACACCATGGGAATGATGCAGCTCCCAGCAACATTCCATGTCCCTCAACCCCAGGAGGGCTAGGGCTTTCTGTTCTGTCCTGCTGCACACACATAAGCAAGTCTCTCACCACTTGTGGCTTGGAGGAGCCTTACCTTCCTACCAGACCCCATTATGAGCAGCCTTAATTAAAACACCAATCAAGTACAGATCATGCTGCTAAAGCCACTCCTGGAGCCCTAGCTGGAAAAATCATAATCCTTCCCATCCACTCACCTATGCATCCCTCCTCCTGGAAGAGCAGTGGGCAAATGCCTCTGCAAGAGTGGGAGGGAATAATAAAGCCCTTGGCTCTCTAGAGCAGCTTCTGCTAATTATGCAATTACCCCAGCTCCTGGGCTGATTGGTTGGAATTGGGCAGAGGCCTGGTCCTGGTGCTCTCACTTTTGCCCTGGGGAAGTGGGCTCTGCAGTGGCCCCCCAGCTACAGGGATTCCCCCAGGATGAAGAATCCTCTCTCTGTGCTGGGCAGGGGCAACTGCCAAACCTGGTTAAGCTGCAGGCAGGAGCCAGACCTGATGCTGCATCCCAGAGTCAGCCCTGGCAATCTGCAGCTGCTTTGGGGTTAAAAATGAAAGTCCCTGGCAAACAGCTGAGTGTGATGAGCTATCTGCAGTTAAGAGAGATGCTTGAAGTAATCTCCTTGTGTCACACGTGGGTTGTATAGGGTTTGCCAAGGATTTGCCCTCGGTACCTGAGCTTGTCCTAAAGTTGCAGATCACAAGGAGTGCAAATGGTCCAGGTATAACCGGTGTGGGGCCCCAAGCATCCTGCTGAGCTAAGCCTGAGCAGGTCCATGTGGTTTATCTCTCCTGGGCTCTTCATCCCTCCTTTGCCCTCTTCATCAGCGCAAGGCAGTATGTATGCAGCGGGGGTACCTGTGCAGTGAGGATCCCAGCTGCATCCATAAAGTTAGGAAACTAATTAGGAGAAGAATTAGGAGAAAAAACAACAGGAAGGGGAATGACCAAAGCAAAACCATATGTTAAGTAACTTGAAGCCACATTTCAGGCCCGCTTGTCATCTGTAGCCACTCTGACTTTGCACAAGTGATATCTTGATAACTGATGATAAATTCAGGTCAGTGTTTCTACTTACATGGAAGCACACCTCTCCCCTGCTTAATTGCTGCCTGGTTCCTATGCCTGGGCTTCACACCACAGCTTTCAGTGTGCAGACTGGATAGCTGACTTTCAGCTCATATCCTGACCAGTTTGAAGACCTGTCACCTGTTTTATGTAAGTCAACTGTAATGAAGCAGAGTTTCTCCTGGCCTGTGTGTCTTGCTTGGACTCCTGGTTCAATTCCCAGTTGAGGCCAAGCTGCAGCCTTTCCCACTGGGAGGGAAGACTAGTGGGATTTCACTGCCTAGGTTCACAAAACTCACAGGAATCCAATATCTTGTGACCTGTATCTCCCTGTCAAGCTTGGTTTAATCAGGCGGCAACAGCAAGAGCTGGACCTCAAACCAACTTATCTAGTTGGCGTTCCCAAGCTCCTGTGTGAAAAAAGCAATGCCACTCTGTGATGCAGCCCATGGGGGATGTGCCATCACAATTGCCTTTTAACAAGTTCATAGCTGGGAAAAAAGGAACTAAAATGATGCACTGTGAGCAGGAGGATGCTCCCAGTTGCCATTGCAATTGGAGGCTATCACAATTAGTGTCAACCCTACAAGGCAGGGAGTGTGCTGTCTATCAGGAGGGCTCAGATAACCTCCCTGCTATCCCAGCCTTTCTCCACAAGCTCATTACTGGGAAACCTTATGTTTTTTGAGCCAGATTCCATCACCTCTCTGCCCTGTCTGCAACAGCAGAGCAGCTAAACAGAGCCTTTGCAGCCTCCTGGCACCACTCGCCCAACCTTGAAATTGTACTGCAGGGCTTCTCCCCCTCTCATTTTCTATCTAACCAGAGAACATTTCTCCATTCAGCTATCCCTATGGTGTGCCACTCCTCTCTCTGCCTTCCCTGGCACTTCTGCTGTAAGAGGTGGGATTTCCATTCGTCTCTTAAATCTTAAATAGATGAAAATGGAAAGCAAGTAATATGTAGGCATGTGCAAAACCCTTCCCAACTAAGGTACTGAATTAGCTCTGTTTGCTGTGGACCATGGACTGCCATGGACCCCAGGGTCTGCACAGATATCAGCTGCCTGACAGCCAGCAAGTGCAATATTGTACCATCAGTCATTTTTTCATGCCTCCTTTTCCTTGGAGTCTCACACAAGGATCCCTTGATGTCCTTCCCTAAACACATCCTCTTTTAGTAAATAAAACCTGTGCAAAGGTGCAGGAGGGATTTTTGCTGAGGAAGAAGCAGCCCCTGTCCCCCGCTTTCACTTCTTGTGGGATGTGGTGATTTTGTCCCCCCACACCACAAGCCCCTTTGGGATGATGGTATCCGCTATGGCCCATGGCTTTCCATCACTGCACATTAAGGTGTGGGCTGGGACAGCAGCACAAGGGAGGCAGCTCCCCCACTGTCCTACCCTCTCACCTGAGCCGCAGAATTTGTACAGCAGTGGCAGGGTTTTCTTTTAGACCACCTGTGCTATGGCTGACAGTGAGATGGGTTTTCTGGTGTGAAATTAATTTCCAGGTCAATTTCACACAGAATTTTAAGGCCAATATTAGGATCACGTTGTTTGTTTAGGAATTTATGAGTGAAGGATGCTGGAGAGGAATCTCAGCAAAGTTAAGGGATTGCTCGTGTTTCTATAGAAGAAAAGCACTGAAAGAGCAGCTGGTTCCCTTTTTTCCTTTAGAAGCATAGAAGTACTGTGTTTCAAATTATGTCTTTGAAAGTTAATAGTCCTTATGGAGAGTGAAGCAACTGTGTTTAAAGATAATGGGAAGGGCAGAAGCTAGGCACACATTTGCAGCACATGCTCAATTCATATGGCACACTTCACTGAGGGTCCACCAGCTCATGTTCACAGATGTACCCAGCTGAGCTACCCCTGGAACAAGCATCCCCAGCTGGGCCAGGGCAACAGGAGCTAAGTAGAATCATAGAATGGTTAGGGCTGGAAACTACCTTAATATCATCTAATTCTAACCCCCAACACCTCACCCTAGATCATGTCACCCAAGGCTCCATCCAACCTGGCCTTGAACACTGCCAGGGATGAAGCATTCACTACTTCTGTGGGCAACCCATTCCGGTGCCTCACCAGCCTTGCAGTAAAGAGCTTCTTCCTTATATGCAACAAGATAGTCAGAGCTGCAGCACAATGGTAACACGCAGCCAGAAAAATCAAGGTGTGAGTTCCAAAAAGCCTTACAGGACCACTCCAAACAGACCTAGGTGAAACCCTGAAGCTCTGCCCTTTGCAGATCCCAAAGCAGCCTGCTTGCAAAACACATTGTCTCCCTTTGTAGGCCAAGCTGGAAGCAGTTAGGCCATGTCTTCTGCTACAGACACTGAGTGTACCTTGTGGCTCCTGCCTGGGCTTGTTAGATCCTGAAGAGGTGAATGAGGAGCAAACTCCTTCATACCAACTCTCTGAGCAGCTGGAGGTGCTTTTCACTGGCTTTTGAAACATCCCTTGGAGTAATTTCCTACTGATAGGGAATGTTAATAAATTCACAGAGTAGTGATGGTTTGGTGGTGATTGCGGCAGGCAGTCTTGAGCAAGAGCTGTCACAGTGAGAGGGGGGCAGCTTTGGGAGCCAGGCCCTTTACTCCCCCGGGGTGAATGCCATGAGTCACTTCGCGCTACCACCTCCCAGCTTAGAGCCCTGCCTGAGCAGCCAGTTTTCCCCAACCCTCAGTTCTGATTTCCTCCTCAGCAGAGTAGAAAGTGCCATCTACAGGCACAGCATCCGCACGACAGCCTTCTGGGTCTCCACTGGCCGGGCCGGGCTGGACACGCTCTCCGGTCATGCCGCCAGACCCTGCGCTGCGTCCCCCTTCCCGGCAGTGAGGGCTCGAAGCTGCGTGTCCCGGTTGTTCACTTTTTGGGATCAGGGACTTCCCAGAGCTCTGTGCCAGGTAGAAGACCGCCTCCCTCTTGGGGGCTCCTAGGTGTAACCTTGATGGTAACCCAGGGGAGCAAGCCAAAAACACAAGAGGAGGTGATCACCATTCGTACGGCTGCAAGGGAATGAGCAAGCCGGTCATAGAGTAAACTTGGGCACGCAGTTGCCTCAGGGGAAACCTGGAGGGCACTGATGCTGCTTGCCCAGTGGTCCAAATTCCAGCCCCATGGGTCTACCTGAGCTGCTCCTTTTTTGTGTTTCTTTGCTCTTCCAGTTGCCTTTCATTTTATCCATTGTGGCTGGGTTCACACGCCTGTAATTTAATGAGGAAAATAAGAAACCATAGAAAGAAGGACAAACAACCCCTAACAAATTCTCTTCTGTGTGATTACAGGACAGTAAGGAATGACTCCTGAGCAGATACAGTTAGGGGTATGCAAAGGAATGCAGGCTCACCATGGAGGTGCTTGCACTTTGGCTGTGAAGAGCTGCTGCTACTGCTGTTTAAGGTCACAAATAAGGCTAGCAGACCTCTGAGGTGATGTATTCAAAACGGGAGCCAGGACCTAGAGATGAAGGTCCAACAGGCCAACCACACATTGCTGTCAAAGCTCCTGAGGTTGCCCCACTAGAGATGCAGGAAAGCTCTACCCATCTCATCAAGCTGAGGGCTTGCCAGCGTGGCAGAAAAAAGGCGATGCTGAAGAGCAGAGCTAACACCAGGCACACATGCTGGCTTCTCTTACACAGCCGCAAGCCTGGCACTTGCTCCTGCTTTAAAGGTCCTTCTCAAACCCAGGCCTTTTGCTTCATATTAAAATCATTTGTCAAAGTAGACACTGCAACATGCGCTGTTGGGTACCCGAAGCTGTGCAGCACAGAGTGAGGGGGGTTACAAAATCTGGAAGCTGAGCTGGAGGGGGGTGTGTGTGTGCACCCCATGCATCAGTAAGCTGGATGGCAAAGGGAGCAGACCCGCTGGCTTGCTTAGCTTTGCCCAGCCTGCTACAGGCACACTGGAATTCGCACTCAGTCAGCCCCAGATACTCTACCCCCCATACTCCATGGCATGATAAATTAGAAGGAAAACTTTCTCTTCTCAGTTTGTTCTCACAGTGCCGTCCAACAGAGCACAAGCCTGTCTAATCAGAAGCTACAGTCCTTCACCATCTGTTTAGAGCCTAATTACAAATGCAGAAAAATAATGTGCCTTACAATTGCACCAGTAAATGCTGTAAATGATTTAAATGCACGCATATGTTCCCCGCAGAATTCAGCATGCATCTGCGACTTCTTCTTCTCACATTAGGCACACAAATCAAGGGAAAAAATACCCAGATCTGACGAACAGCATGTCCCCAGGATAGTGATTTTTATCCCTTTTTTTCCCCCTGCTGGAATGGCAAATGGGGCTTTTTTGTAACAATTCATTCAACAGCATTTTCTTCGCTTCCACTTTAAAAAACTGTTTATCACCGTTGTGTAAATATAGTACAAATTACTCCATAAAACATGTAAAATGAGAACAGCAGCCGGGCAAGCCTGCAGCTGGCTGGTGAGGTTTCAAAGCTGAGATTTTTTTTCTCTGGGGCACCTATGAAGGGACAGGATCAGCTCAGCTCCTTTGCTGGGGACTGTGGCCCTCCTCAAGCCCCCAGCAGAGGTGATGACCCATGGCACTTCAAACCTTTGGCTTGCACCTCTCTTTTCAGCAGGATGTTTACCACAAAGCCACTGAGGTTGGCACGCTTCAACCCTGCGCATGCAAGCATGAATACCTTGAAAATACCTTTCCATGGCTGCAGAGAGGAAGACAGCAGCATTTTGAAGGGGTAGGGATCAGAGAACATCACCTCATCTGTGACAGGGTGAAGGCTCTCCGCATGCTGCTCAAACTGCCATGCGGAACAGGGTACTGCTCAGGGACCCTGCTGCCCTTAGAAATGAAGCTGCCACAGGGTGGTAATCAAGAACAAGGTCATGCATGCTGGCTTCTGACTGGCCATGGGCACATCAGGGCTCATTAGGAGTTTCGTTGGAATGCCAGGGACAGGCACACAAGCAGATGTTCAGGGATGCTCTGTGCAAATACCCTTCCTGGTACCATGTACCACCACCCTAACAGCCCCTGCTCCCACAGTGAAGCCACCAAAGGCAATCCCACTTCAGCTCTCTAGGCTTTTGATCAGCAGTGTATCACAGCAAAACACTAAAAAGGTGACTCCTGCCCCAAAACACACACAATGGAGCCGCTGAGAGGCAGCAGAGCTTCTCCGGTCATCACCAAGGCAATGCCGAAGGATAACAAGGTTGCTTCGAAGATGCTTCCCCCTCCTAAGGGTAATGGTGCTATGCCAAAGCCTCTATAATGCAAAGACTGGTATCACAGATAGAGAGGCGACAGCATTTCTACTCTATGGGGTACTCCACTGAGCGGGGACAGGCTGGAAAGGCTTTGGAGATCAGAGAGAAAGAAGGAAAGTCACTTGCAGCTGATGAGAGATGAGAATCACTCTGTAACAACAGTTTCCTTTCCCCCTAGAGTGTGTTTGTTGGCTTTAAAGCCCCAAATGCCTACACTTAAATGCTTCAGCTCCAAAAGCAGGAGGAGTAGCTGCACCACTAAGCTGAGAGAGGAGACAAAAGAAAAGGTTGGGCATACGCTCAGTTAGCCTCCTTTGAGCAGAAGCTGCAACAGATGCATCTCCTCCGCTTTCTGCCCTTTCATCCAACCACCTCCTGCTCCCCATGCCCTCCTGTCTTGCTGATGTTGCTTTGCCAGTTAACAGCTTTCATCTCCCCTCCACCAACTGGATTTAGCAACAAAGGCCATTGGAGAATCCAGCATGGGGCAGAAGCAGCATCCTCACCACACCAGGCTGCCAGCTTTCCACAGAGCTGGGAGAGCACAGGGGCTCTCCATCCTCTAGCTCATTTTGCCAGTGATGCTGGCCTCAAATGCTGGGCAAATGGCAGCTCTGCCACTTGGCACCATGCAGGGATTCATGCCCATCTTTTGTTTAGCTTTGCTTTGTGGGCCCACCCTCATGAATTTTGCAAGTGCCTGCATCATTTTATACCCACCGGTGAGACAAGGCGGAGAGTACATGGTCCTTCCTCTGCCACCACCTCAGAACGCACTTTCCTTGGCTGAAAGATGGTGTAAACATTAACAACCATGCTAGGTTGTCTTAAACAGCTGAGGGGATGGTGTTAATTAAATCAATAAAACCTGGCAATCTGGACAGGTGAGGAAGAGCAATGGACCCAGCTCAGCTCCCAACCCTGTGCATAGCTGAGGTCTTTCTCTGGATCTCAAGTGTCCCTGGTCCAAAGAAAGACCTGGGGAGCAACTCCCTCTTGTAAAGCTCATCAAGATCTAGAAGGAAAAATGTAAACTCCTATCTAAATACCATGAAGTGGGTTTCAACCCCCACAGCATTTCTGTTGGCTGTCCCACCTTGACGCTGGTGTACAGCATGGAGCATGCATCGTTCCTGAACTGGAAACTGGGGTCGATGGCTACATTCCTTATCAAAGATACATTATTTAAAACCATCGAGAAATAAACTGTCATTGTATTTCAACTAATCCATCAAAGATACAGCATACTTCATTCTGCCTTGCAACTACTGTTTGTCATTCTGCATTTTCTCACATGCAGGAAGATGCATCAGATGCATTTTCACCGAGGCAGTATATGGCAGTAACTGCTTCCCTGTTATATGCTCTTATATGCAACATCCTATAAATTACCCATCCCATTTTGCAGGGGGATCACCCACACACTCATGGCTGCCTGTCAGCATCCATCCTTGCACCATACATCCTTGTACTCCACCAGTGGTCCCTGCTTTATATCCTGACCTGATTCTTGGCCAATTTGAACCTGTACTGTTTTTTCTTCCCCTCATTTCTCTACCTTTACTTAGCTGAATACTATCAAAGACAAAGAATATATTCCCTTTTTGCTTGCTTCCCCCTGCAGATGCAGTAAGTATGCTCTCCAGACTTACCTGCAGGTCATTTGGAGATATTAAATTAGAATAACCAGGCAATTCTGTCAGGGCTTCTTCACCTGGCCTCTGTCAGTGATTTCTCAGAGTTTACAGCCCAAGCTGGGACAGAAGGATGACTGGAAGGAAAAATGCAAGCTAAAACTTCATGCATCAGTGCTGTCTTCAAGAGAAATCACTCCAGACACCAGCAGTTGACAGTATCAAGAACCAACTTTATTAGCAATGGTATTGGATAATTAAATTGTCTCAAGAGGTATTTGGTCTGTAACATGAAGGAAAGGATCAGCAGAGGCGCAAAGCAGTCAGCAAACAAGCAGAATCTCATCACATCTGGGACAGGGGGTAAAACGTATGAGTTGAGGAGAGCAGACAACATGGCAGGCTCTCAAGTGGGAAGCACTGAAGGCCACAAAGGGATGTTTTCTGTTGCCAACAAGAGGTTGGTTGGTTTGGGCTTTTCAGCCACAACAAAGTACTGCATTACTCCAAGTAATGCTCCAGCACTCACAGAGGTTATGGGGGTGCTTACCACCATGAGCAGCACCTACCTGGCTAGCCAGCATCACAACCCTCAGCCCTTGGGCTACCCTTCAAGATGACGTGGACCTTCACTTGGGTTAACACTTTGTCAAAGCAGCCCCTGGCCAAGTGTCAGGGGCTAAAAGGCTACAAACCTGTTGAAGCAACAGAATTAGAAGCCCACACATTCAAAGTCTCGTGCTGTAAAGCTGCTCCTCAGTACTGCAAGCCCTGTAAATTTTCTACTCATGTCTGGATTTTATGTTTAAATAAAAATCAGCCATAAAGCAAAACTGTGTCTGTATTGCCAACGAGCCCAAACTGAACACTGGAAAGGATTTATATAAAAGCACACATCAAGCCTACATATCACCCCACGGCAACAATCACCACTGATCCCTGCTGTTCACCCAGCAGAGCCAGGGCAGGCGCAGGTGGAAAGGCACCAGCCCTGCATCCTTCCTCTCACTAACTACTACATCCAGCACAGCATAGGGACAGCCTGGCAACTCAGACCAGCAGCTTCACTGCTATTCTGTCAAGCAGAAGATGCTGACAGCATCCCGTTAACAGAACATCTGCTAATAACCCAGCCTTAAAGGAAGTATTTTCCATAGATAGCATCCCTGAGGCATCATCTGCAATGCCAAGTTATGCCATTACAACCTTGTTTCCCACTTCACCCCTCCTAGACCACAAATCTACACCATTTGAGAAAATAAATACAATTGTCCAGGCGTATTTGCATGGAAGTAAAGTTACTTTAAAAGCCAGCCCTCTTTGTGTGGGCCGTATCTTTGGGTGTCACAGTAGCTCACCCCTCTGAAAACATCCGGAGATCATATACCGCCCAAGTAAACTGATCAGCTTTCTGCTGTGAACATCACATCAATGCCTAATACTTCTCCCTGGCTTTTACAGACCTTTCTCAATGCAGACTAAAGGCACCTTAAAAACCTTAGGTTAGGGACACTTACCATTTTGCTTTCCTTGGGGTTCAGCTCCAGACAGGTAAGTTGGTGTCCACAACCACCACACCAGTCACAGCTGAAGAAATGATCTTGGATTGGCCATGACACACAGCCCTGGTACTAGTAGCACTGCGCTAGGAGTGGATGATCCCTCAATTCAATCTTAAAAAATTAAAGCAAGCACAAGTCCAAATGGAAAAGTTTCCCTTACATACGCTTTTTTGTGGCATGAATGCATGAAATAAATACACCCGAAATGGTGCGCTGCTCCCTGGTGTGACTGCTATCTGCCCTCAAAGCTTCCTTGAAGGTGCTCCAGGGCTCAAATTCCCTTTAGTTTAGCACCCGAGTTTGATGAAGGGGGATCCCCCTGAGATCACCAAAACACTGAAGCAGTAAACTCAAAACCATAAGGCAGCAAATCCCAATGTGCCATCAAAAGCCTTGGCTTCAGTTTAAAACCAGTGTGGTGGCACCAGCTAGCCACCCTTACCCACTGGCACTGGGGTGAGGGCCAGGTTTCCCTGTGCCCCTGGTGCTTCCCTGAGCTCCTTGGGGAGGACAAGGCTTTTTTGGTCCATTTGCTCCAGTCAAGATGGAGAATGACAAATGTCTGACAGGACCTCCTAGGCACAGAGGATACCCGTTCCCAGAAGGAGGATTTTCCTCTTGAATGCAAACCCCTTCTTTCCGCCAGCAAGACAGGCAGCGTGGTAGGCCTGGCTTTTTGGGGAAAAATCCTAAATACCTGACAACATTACCACAAACCGAGGGCATTCCCCACAGCTGCTCCTCTAAATGAGGTGGACAATGAGAACAGAGAAGGCAGACCCAACAGCCAGCCCCACCATGAGGTAAAATGTCATCACCACCCCTGCCGCCTCAGCCAGCTCTTTTGGCACGATTTTGGGGCCGTAGATGATGACCAGTGTCCCCAGGTAGCCATTGCTCAGCCCCAGCAGCACTGTGAAGATCACTGGGTAAACATCTTGGTTGAAGACCACCGTCTGGATCTGAGCCCGGGGTTGGTAGTTGCTGAGGATAAAGAGAGGGAGGAAGATGGTCCTGAGGAGGACAAGGGTAGGCAGCAGCTTGCTCTTGGGACCAGGCATCTGGATCCAGGCAGTGATCTGCCTCCCACACCAGTCGGCAAAGTTATACAGGAGGAAACTGGTGAGCGGAGCAAAGTACTTAGTGCTCCATGGGCTTCCCGAGGACTTGCTGACTGACTCAATGTTGGAGGAGAGAGAAGGGAAGATGATGATGGAGATGAAGAAGATGTAGAAGAGGCAGAAGCCAAGGAGAGCGGTCTTCTGCAGGATGGGGCGGAGGGGGGGGATGCCTGTGCTTTTTGCAAGGAAGGAGGTACTTGTGGTGCCTTCTGGCTCTGCCTTGTCTTCCATAGAGCTGTCAGGTGCCACAGTGGCCAGAGAAGGGCTCTCCTCCTGGATGCTCATGTAATACCTGGAGAAAGAGAAGGAAGGACATTATTAGCCAAGTGCATGTGGGAGATTTGGAGAGAGCAGGAGAGAAGCTGGCTATGCAGGGATGTCTGCTGGACCCAGTGAAGGTGGTTCCAGTGACCCTATCACACATCCAGCTCTCACCTTGTAAGGGGAGGTAACACTCAGGGATCCACCATCCCCTCTTCTCCACTGTGGTATCCCTTTCCACCCTCAGTAGTTCACAGAGGGAACCCACTGTAGCAGGCATTTGAGGCGGGCAGGTGGTTTCAGGGGTTGCACACATAAACAAGACAGATGGGTCATGCACATCATGATGTTGCAGGTACAGATGCCCTACAGGAACCCACCTAGCTGGCTGCTTCCAGCCTATGACTCTCTGCTGACTTCATGCATTTCAGAAGCCCCGGCATCAGCACCCTCTATCCCCCAGCGAGGATTGCCAGAAACTCAGCACATGCTGGGCCAGATGCCCAGTTTCAGTCTGGGGTTTCAGTCAAATGGGGAAGTATGACTGATGGCAGCACAGTGAAGGAGCCGAAGCATGCAGGATGCAGGACGGGATGCTGGGGGGTGATGGGGCAGAGACTGGCACAGCAAGCATCCCATGCATGCCCCCAGCAACCCTGCTTGGCATCGACAGTCGTAAACCATCTCAGCACATGGGATGTGGGATGCCCACAGCAGGCAGGCACACACACCTGGAGTACTCCAACCTGGGAAGGAGGAGGTACATCATGATGCAGAAGATGATGAAGATGTCAGCAGTGAGGAAGTAGGCCAGGGCACTGTCAGTAACATTGGCTGCTGCAGCCAGGTCTATCACAGAGGCAACGGCGCTGATGGTGCCACCCATGGCCTGACCTGTATGAGAGACCAGAGAGCTGGAACTCAGTGCCCATAACTGAGCCAGCCTGACTGAGATGAGCACAGGTGGAGGACATGGAGGTGGCAGTGAGCAACCCACAGCACCTTCAGTAAGGAGGACTTAAATGTATAGGGGAAAATGAGAGACAGCAGCATCCTCTTAATTAATACCTCCTGGTATGCACAAAGCCCCCAGGGGAAGCAGCTCAACCCCTGCCCCACATGCTGGTCCCAAACCCAGCTCAGCATGCAGCTGCACATACCACCTTATCTCAATTTCCATGCCTTGCTGCAACACAGTCATTCAAGGCACTACATCACACCTGAGGTCCCATCCTGCATCCCCTTTCAACACAGCCATGGCACTACACAGGGGTCAGGATGGGAAGCAACTTGCTGGGCTTGCATGTGTTGAGTCCTGCACAGAAAGTCCAAACCCTGCTCACAGCCTAAACCTTGCCTTCCACCGGCACACATATAAAAACCTCTTAAACACTCCCCCAGTCAGGAGTTCAAGCCACCAGCAACAAGTATGCCATCTCAGGGATGCAGTGACTTCCCCCACTGGGCTATGCTCATTAAAACACTCCTGTCTTTGCCCCAGGAAAACTCCTCTATTTTGATTTTTTCCCCTTCCCATCTTAGTTTGTCAGCTGTTCTGCAGCACATTTATAATGTTTTCAAACCTCCAGGGAGCTCATCATTCACAGCTCCCAACGTGCCTCTCATCACTGATGGAAACACATGGAAATGCTGAACAGAAAGGAGGAGACAATGCAAAGCTGATGATTCCCCCAGCTCCTTCCTCCTTTCTCCCTGCACAGAACAAATAATGAGGTCAAGCTGTCATGCTGGCTGCAGGGTGTTCACCTCCCAGGTAGACACAGTGAAGGACTGATGCTCTCCTCTCTCTGATGAGCCCTCAGCACTTTGGTTTATGGGTATTTACAGAAACAAAAGCACCAGCTCATGTGATTGACTATGTTTCTTCCTCAGCAACTTCCCTTTATCCTTAAGGCAAAGTTATGTTTCTAAAATAAACCTCATGTGACAAAACACCAGATGCAGGAGAGCACGAAAACCAACTACCCAGCCATAGGATTGTGAAAGAGCACAATCCCACCAGGACAGCGTGGCCAAGGGACACTAACCCGAGATCAGCGCTTGCAAGTTCCTCATGGGGAAGCAGCTGCTCAGACCAAAGATGCTGCTGGTGAAGACAGTCGAGGCACTGCTGACGATGGCCACACAGCCAATAGTGAGGGCAAAGAAGCGGGTGGTCCAGGCGGAGGTGTCGACCTTCACCAGCACCGTGATCACCAGGAAGACAGCCAGCATGACAAAGAGGGAAGACAGGATCCGGACACTGGCGGGCACCCTGGGGACAAGGGGATGTTGACACTCCTGTGTTTAAAACTATAATGTGAAGGTATGATGAGAGGAGACCAACCCCTCTGCTGTGAGAAGGATCAAAGAAAAGTGAGGGGAGATGAGGAATAAAAAATAATTATTTTTCTCAGAAGCCTTTAGATGTCAACACTTTGCTACCAGCAAGACTAAGTCCAGCCGAGCTGTAAACAGCCACTTCCTCCAGAAACCAGGGCCTGTCCCCATCACTGGAGCAATGTACAGAAGCAGCGATAAAGCCTGCCTGGGAAACACAGCAGGCTGGGTGAAAGCAATCCCAGGCACGGCTACAAGATAATTACTTGTTTGAGCAAGAAAGTTGCTTATTACCCAGCCAGGAGACCGGATGGGCTGGCCTGGGGGCAGGAGAAAGGGAGAGAGAGAGAGAGAGAGAGAGGTGGGGAGCTAGACCAGTAGCTGAGATCTAGAGATCTCACACAAACACATCCCCCTTCGCCCACAGATATGCAGGAATTTGATCTGGGATAAACAAGGATACAAAGGGATACAGCTATGTTAGACAGAAGTTTGTGATGTGGCACAGATGATCCATTTCTTAAGCCACTGCAGTAGCTGGTAGGACTAGAGCAAGGTGTTACTCCTGCCTGGGTGAGCTCAGCAGTCCTTAGCCAGTCCCATGATGAAAACGATGGCAGTCTGAAGAGGAAAGAACATTTGCCAAACAATTAACCAAGGAATTTATTATAAATTAATTTACAGTGGCGCAACTCAAAACAACACCTCGCATGGGTGCTGCTGGTACGGTGCACAGTGCTTCCACCTCGCTTCATCTCATCCGGCTGCGATTCAGGCAAGGACAGATGAGGAGATTTTGGCCACGCAGAAGGCTGCCCGCACAATGCCCTGTGTACCCCAAAGCTTCCCTTCACAAGGGAAGGGGAGGCTGAGCTGGGAGCCACAACTGAAGCCAGAGAAAGGCAGAAGCAACACAGGCAAAGCTGGGGAGAGCCACAGGTAACGGCTGACCTGGGAGCAGAGCAGCACTTACTTGTTGATAAGCAAGAAGTTTCCGATCAGGCACAGCACCGAGGGCACAGTTGAAGCAATGGAGATGTAACTCTCAAAAAAGTCCTGCCAGGAAAACAAAACAAACTCAACCCCAAAACAAACAAACAAACAAGGAAAGTGTGGGAGAACAACATATTAATTTCAGTTCCTAAATACAGCATGATACGGCATGCATGGGGGCTTATGATGCAGGTGTCCACCTTGCTGCATTTTAGCACATGCTGCAAAACTGCTCAGGCCGACAGCAGGAAGTGGCCTCAGGGCTTTTTCATCCTGCAACAGCCATAGAGCCCTGAGATATTTCAGGAAATTAGGAACATAAATTCAGAAGCAAAACCAGTGAAGGAAATACCTGCCTTACTGCCGCACTGCCTCCATGGGACAGCACCAAAAATGAGGAGTTCTGAATTTCTCCTGCTGGCTCCAGCATCCTGGACAAACCTCATGAACATTTTATCCTGTTCTCTGTGAGGGCTGTTTGTTATAAATCAGGACATAAAACCATTAATATTTTTAGCTAACTGCTCTGAAAGTCCGCAATGGCTAGCAAACCTGTGCATCTCTCTCCACATAGCATGACCGGGACACCATGCCTGAGAACATGCTCGAACAAAAGCAGCTGAAGTGGGGACACAAGGACATTATTTTCACACCCGGTCTCCCTCTCTGCGTGCACAAAACTCATTGAAAAACTATATTGAGACTCTATACACATTTACTCCAGGGACTCGTGTATCATTCGAGCAAGCTGGCTCCAGCATCAGTCAATATTCACCAGCCCACCTCGCACAGAGGTCAGGCTGGACACACAGAAAGCAATAACCACAGCAGAGAGAGAGATTTCTTTGCCAAAATTGCAGCCAAATGCTTACATTTTTAATCCATTTTATGTATTATGCTGCTAAAGCGACTCTGCTCCATCTTCTCTCTTGAGGTGCTTAATCTCCTGGGTTTTTTTCTGCAGGAATCTCAACCAGCAGGTAGGACAATGCTCACAAAGAGGGTGACCTACATATTCACCCCCACTGCAATGGGCTTTCATTTTCTCCAGTTACCTAGCTATAGAGAAGGGGCCACATCGCATCTGAGCGTAAGAAGGCACTTGGCACGTTTTCTCTGCATGTAGCTCTCTTTTTTCAGCTTTGCATTGTAGTAATTTAATCAGTTTACAACCATGTTAATTTATTCTTCCCTATTAGGAGCTTTACTGTAAGCAATGAGAAATTTAATAATCACTTCTAGAGGGTCCATATAGACAGAGACATAACTGCCTGCACTTACAGCATCAGTTTGGCAAAGCAGGAGGCTAAAAGGTCTACGGCCATACAGAGAATTACAGGAGAAAAGACAAAGCAAAATGTAAAATTGGCTGCTAAAACTATGTCTTATTTACCAGCTTACTCAAAACAAACCACCAAACCAGCCTGGGGATATTTAGTATACTTCCTAGTTAATTTTCTTTTGAGGATGAAAAAAGACGTTATAATGTTTTCACAAAGCAGAGGTGTACATGAAGTAATTTGGCAGAGATGCTGCATTTCAAGCACACCTGGGGAAACCTTCATTCATTCCCAGCAAATGTGCTCACATCAGCGGTGGGAAGAGAACTGGGGAAGTATTTAAGAAACTGAGGAGCTTGCACCGCACTGGGAAAGTTTATGCTGCCTTAGCTACAGCCAAACCCTGCTGGAAAAGAAAAGCCGAGTAGAAGGGTTTCAACTACATTATTTTTGTGAAGAAGGAAAGTCCTCACACCACATTTTTAATGCAGCAGCAGAATTGCAGTGGCAAATTTAATCCATGACCAGACCAATGGAAAGTATCAGGCCCCATACCTATCTCACCTCTTTGCTCTTGCTCATTAGGTGTTAATCCAACTCAAACGGTAACTCTTCTCCCTGCATGGTTATTTCCACCCATCACAGATGTGCTTTCAGAGCAAATTTCTGCCTATGCAAGATATACCTGTTCTTCTCTCTTTCTGCTGAGCCCTCCCTGACTGGCCAGCTCATCTCCTTTGGGCATCCCTTGCTCACAAGGGCCGAGCTCCTTATGGCCAACATGGTTTTAGAGGGGAAACACAAACACTGAAAGACTGTCGCAGCTTTCCTACCTAATAATAAATGATAATCCACAAAGCCAACCTGACATCTTCCTCCTCGCCCAAAGCCGCCTTCCTGCCACCTCTGCTTCTCATAGGTGAAGGTGTCATACCTCAGGCATGGAGCCGAGGCACATAATGGAAGTGTCTGACCCTACATTAACTACAGCACCTTCAAACACATGCCATGATGCATGCCGTGCACTTTGTACCTTAAAGTTAAAAACTAACAAGAACAAAGCACTGCAGTGGCAAATTAGTCATCAGCGGTGGCTAGCACTGCCCACTGTTGCCAAGGTGCTTTTGCAAAGTAGTTTTTATTCTGCTCTAGCCTGGACTTGGCAGCTGGGCTCTTGCCAGGCTGGAAAAGCAATCCAGGTCCATGGTGGCGGCTGAAGGAACCGGAGCATTACCTGGAGCACAGGGCATGAAATTAGCAGCAGGGAGCAGGCTGGAGCTAAAAGCAGGCTGCCAGTCACAGGCACATCTTTCCAGAGTTGAGCTCGGTTTGCAGGTAAGCCCTCCTGCCTCAGCACTGTGGCTCACCATCCCAGGGCAGGTACAGGGCCAACTGGTTTATTTTTGATCGACTCGACTGCCATGGAAAAGCCAGGTTGCTTGTCTCCAGAGAAGTAAAAAGCATTGCACCTTGGCCATACAAAAAGAAGAGAAACATCTATTCAACAAAGTAGTATCCTTCAAATACTTTTTGAAGTGATGATCTGACCAGGAATATAGCTGTGCAAGAGTTTTTAGGAAGAATACACCTTGTGATACTTACTCTCCTTGAAACCAGTTTTTCGAGAATTGCCTCAGATAAGCATGATGTAGAAGCAACAAGGAGTGGGTGGGATGCAGGGACTGTGGGAGGACATCACGTCATGTGGTGGCAGAGCACCCTTCACCCCCTTTCTGATCACCCTTGCTACCAGAGGGACAGCTTAATTATGGTCTTCGGGCACCACAGGCACCACGCTGGTACTTCAGCATCTTGGTACAAGTACCGCTGGTGACACTCTGCTTCCCCCCCATCAAAAACACAGCTGGCTTAACAACTATTAAAATAAAAACAGCCAGGGATGCCATATTAAGAAATCATAGAGAAAATTTGGGCGTCACACCTGGCTCTGTATTTATATAAACATAAAATGTGCCCAAACCACTTGAACAAGCTTGGCAACAGGAAGAGGATGGGATGCAGCCTCATCATGCCAATACTTTTTCCAGCCACAAAGAAATCCCACTGCTTTGTCAGGGAGGCACGGGGAAATAACTCTGCCATGGCAGGAGGAGCAAGAGAAGGCAGCTTTTTGGGGGAGAAATAAGAGAGGCAATCAAGCCCGCCACCCCAAGGCCAGCTCATCAGTCACTCCGTGACAAGCTCCTCATCCCACATGTCAAAAGCCAGATGTTTATCACTGCAGGAGATACTTCGGTCACATGCGCCAGATCTTGAAGGAAAAGCAGTAAAGCATCCAGGGGCACTTGAGACTATCACAAGCCATGTGGTCCAGGGCTGGTGTTCCTACAAAGCCCTGCTGCTGTTTCCAAATTATATGCTGCACCAGCCAGTGCAAGGGAGAAAACGCCTAAAGCATGCCTGATGCCTTGCCACTGGGCCAGAAGCTAAAATCAATTCATCTCCCAGCCTGCAGGGAATTGCAGCTGAGTCCACTGTTAAAGCACAGAGCCCCATGGGGCTTGGGCGCTCACCAAGCGTGAAGGACAGATAAAAAAACCCAGAGATTTTTACCTTGCACCATAGAAATCATCCTGTGAAAAGCAGCCTTGCTTAAGGGGCAGGTTAACCTAGATTTTTTAAATGCACCTCAAACCTTAGCACTTCAAATAAAGAGAAAAGGCAAAACAAAGTGCTACACTTTTTGGTTTTAAGCGTCTATCTTGTTCTCCCCAAATACACCTCTACCCCTGGTTTGCAGCAGGCAAAACCCCAGAGGACGTTCACTCACCTTCTGGGAAAGTGGAAGCGGAAAAAAGAGCAAGTTGGGAAGGAAATGAGCTTTTTTTAAGGCCTTGAAAGCAGTACACTCACCCGCAGATCCGACACCTGCTGTCCCACAGGGCCTGCCCGATCCGAGCAGTTTTGCAGCTTGTATATCCAGTAGTGCTTTGCTGTGATGAAAAAATTCCAGGGCAGCAGCGACCCGACGCCCAGGAGGAAAAAAATAACATAGGCCCCATGTAAGCGGTCGCTTGGCTTTTGCTGGCTGTATCCGCTTAACAAGGGCTCCCCTGTCAGGGGCTCCTCATCCGGGTGCATGGTGCTGCCACGCTGCAGAAAACCACCACCAATAAAGATATTACCCATGATGGCTGCAAACTGTTGCTTGCAAGCTGCTGTGTGCGGCCCCCTCCTCCTTTGGCCTGTGATCACGCAGCAAATGCTGGATGAGTAGGCTGAACCAGCTTAGCACAAGGATGGTTGGATCCCTGGAAGATGTGGGAGAAGAGAACTAAGACATGGGAGAAACAGGCACTGCCACCACAGCACCCATGTTGCCATCCATAATTAATAATTAACCAATCCCTTTGGCCTTGCAAAAGCAGGAAACCTCAGCTCGTGCAAGGCTCCAGAAAAACTAGCTTGTAAACTACCGATGCCATGAGAGTGTGCAGGGAAACACGCAAACTACAATAACATCATCAAGCTTTCTAAAATGACTTGTAAACTAATGCACCACCACCAGGCTTTGCAGACCGGCTTGTAAACTAATACAACATCATCAAGGCTTTGTAAAATGACTCATAAACCATCATACCACCACCGGGTTTGGGAAAATGACTTGTGAACTGACACAACGCCAACAAGCTTTGCAAGGCGAGCGTAAACTAGCGTAAACTACCCTAAACTCCCGCAGCAACGCCGGGCTCTGCAAAACGACTCGTAAACGACTACAGCACCACCAGGCTTTGCAGAGTGGCGCCGCGGGAAGGGCTGAGCCAAGTGCAGGGGAAGAGAATAACGCCGGAAATGAGGGATTTTGCAAAGCGCGTTCGATTTCAGGAGGAGGAAGAGCCGCATCCCTCCGCGCGCCCAGCCAGCTATCTAGCATCCCATCCGTCCCTGCACACCCAGGCCCCCCCGCCGCAGCACTTACAGGGGCACCGCACGGCCCCGCCAGCTCCTTCCCCGGCGAGCCCAGCGGAGATGGGTCAAGCCGGGCCGGACCGCCCCGCTCCTCCCCGCCGGGGGTGGGGTAGCCCCGGCCCTGCCCCGCGGGCGGTGCTGCGCTGCGCTTTGCTGCGCTTCGCGGCGTGGTGGGGCGAGGAAGGGAGGCGGCGGGTGGTGCAGCCTGGCTGCCCCCGGGGACAGGTGCTCGTAACTCTCCCCTCTTAATTTTTTTCCCCGCTCTCCCTTTTCCCCCGTGTTTTAAAACAATCATTTACTCTGTTTCACTTCTTGCAGGTGCACGGCAAGCAGCAGTGCTCCCCCCGGGTTTAAATTAGAAGCGCTCTTTTAAAATCAGTGTTAATCACGGCCTAGCTTATGGCGTAGCAATAGCAACATTCGTCAGGACTTGTTTTTTGGTGGAAGTCCCCAGAGCACGAGCGCATCATCCCCTCCTGAGGATGTAAGGGTGGGGAATGGGGAATTCTTCTGCAGAACCAGAGGCCACTTACAGAGCCAGGACACTTCGCTGGCCTCACTTCCTGCAATGGCCCCTTAGGATGAATTTCACTATAAAGTCCTCAGTTTCCTCCGAATGACACTTGAACACTCACCTTCAGGGCATCATGGAACTGTGAAGGAAAACTTCATTAGCCTTTTCCCTCTTCCCCCATTCTTCATTCTCTTATTCCCAAAGATGGGTTTGGCTCCTGGGCAGGTGGGCAGCTACATAGGAAAATTTTAAACTGTTGGGACGCCAGCTTTTCTGCAACCCCATTACAATCAGATGTGCTTCGCCAATTTGTTTGCACTTGTGTTGGCAATTAGTGGAGTTTTATATCTTAGGTTTCATGTTGCTGTTCACCTTTAGCCTTCCATGTCTCCTATATCTACGGTAATGCTTTTTCCTCCATTGCACACATATCCAGCTTTTCTTCACTGAAGCTACATAGCCGCCGTTTTTTGCAGAAGGCTCCGAGATGGTCTAGTCTGTATTTTTTTCCATGTACAACTGCCTATGGGACAAATGCAGACCAACCCAGATACCTCATCTCCCAGCAGCACCAGTGCACACAAAGCTGGCCACCTCCTGGGAGCCAGGGCCAGCCACCACCCATCTCCAGCCTCACTGGGCCTTCAAGGAGAACATACCGGACAGCCCTGGACACGCAGATGTCAAAATAGCCCCAGACATGTGCATGCTGTATTTTTTTTAGTTCTTTTGTGAGCAAAACAAGTAGAAGCACACAACCAACCCACCGGCGATGCGCTGAAATGGAAAGGCTTGAGAGGAGCACATGGGTTTCCCTCCAGAGGTTTCTGCTTGGGATTTTCATCTGCATTGACATGCTAGTCTGGGAAAGCACCTGAGGAGATGGCACAGCCTATTTGAGTCAGTAACCCATCAGCTCAGAGAGACTCGCCTGATATTTCTGACCTGCTGCTGTCTATGATGTCAAAAAACCCACTGCTGGAGAAGAGCCTCAGATCATATCAACACAAGGGACCATGACAGCTGAGTAGGGGAAACAAAGACAGTTTGCATTTAACTGAAGCCATGAGAAGTGCCCGAGTCAGTATTACTCGAGAGACCCTCTGCAACACAGACCTCCACATGGGCTCGGTGCAGATTTTAGGGACACTCCTCTGCTCAAAGTGGGGTTCGGGCTGTTTCCCCTCCACCCCAACCCCACACACAGGTCTTGCGCTGGCCTGGAATCAAGGCAAGCTGTGAAGGAGCAGGGAAGGTTTCATGATTATCCCAAAGGACTACCAGGCATCCCATAGCACTGCTTGCCCTCACCATGCTGGACGTGTAATGGAACAAAGGACATGTAAGTAATGGTTAAGAGATTCTAATTTATTAAGTGCGACTTACAGAGGAGGTCCCTCCACTCTTTAGTACAGTTTGCCACTATATGGAGCAGCTCATGGTATGGATGAATTGTAAAATACAATGGGACTGGCGTAAAGGAAATTTCCTAAATGTGCAGTAAAAAATTCAAGAGACCCTGATGTGGGCTGCTCTGGTGCTCTCAGGCATCCAGCAGAAATAAATCTGTCAGCACTTAGTGATGGCATGGCAGTCACTTATGAACCTGTCATGGGGACTGAATTCAGTATGTCAACTGCAGAAAAGACTTGGGCCAGCTTAATTTTACAGGGAATTAGAAAGCTATGTATTTCAATAGGAGATGAAATCAGGCACCGGTTGATCAAAGCTACCCACAGACTGGTCCCTTGGAAAGATGGGTGCAAAAGGTGCCCAGTGAAAGCAACTTGGAAGACGGAGGTTAAATGAATTAATATGTAAACAAAAGAAAAGGTTATTACTTCTGAGAAAGTATCTGCCTCAGCACTGTATTTAGAGCTGGAAAGCCCAGCTGGGAGGGTTTTGCATCTTTGCATGGCTCTGGTACAATTGCTGCTGTGACAGGGCAGAAATTTCCTCCCCGTTTCTTTCACTGGTTGTAGAATACCCACACCTGCTCAGAGCAGGGGAAATATTGTCATCTCCTGGTGGCACCTTGTCCCCACAAGGTGAGTAAGGTGAGTGGCCCAGGCAGAGTGGGCAGGGGCAGTGAGACCTCACCTCTCCCTGCAAACCCTTCTGGCTTTTCTTCCTCTGGCAGAGCCAGCGTGATGGAACTAAGGCAGGGAAGCAGCATGGCAGAGGTGGTCCCAAAGGAGGGATGGGGCAAGGCAAGGAGGCAGAGGAGCAAGGCAGAGTTTGGAGGACAGGGTGCCCAAGTTAGACTGCAGCTCCGTACTCTGTTTCCCTCTCTCAAACTAGGCATCCCTGGTCCTAGTTCTTGCTGGAAGGGGCATTGCTTTCTGCAGGATATCCCACAAGGAAGAAAATGAACTGCTTGATATGGTGCCTTAGCCCACAAGACATGGTTGTAGCACTAGTCCCTGCCTTGTAATCACCCATGCAAGTCCAAAACAAACCATAAATCAATTGATATAGCTTACCTCCATTAGGGACTCTGACAGCAACATCCTCTGCTGCTGGCACTGGCACACCTGCAGCATTAGACCCAAAAACAGGTTGAAGGAATGCTCATGGAGATCCCTATGCTGCAGCTGCTGCTCAAGCTGAATCCAAATCCCCGGAGATGCCAAACCCAGCAGGAACTCATGAGTGATGAACACGAGAGAAGCGAGCAGATTGGGTTTTGTGGCTTTTGTTTTTTTTTTTATTAGACTAGGAAATATAATTTATTGCATAAAAATTAATTTGTTACAATAGGAATGCTGAACTTTATTTACAGTTCTTTAGTTTACAGAATAAACAGATGCAGTTTTAGAGGATGCCATTAGGCCCATCCCCCAGACATATAAATATGGAAACAGATTGCGGAGCAAGAGATGACAGTGCCAGCATGACATGGACCATGAGATGGCTTTTGCCAAAATGCCTGGGCAGACAAACCCCCAGTCACAAAGGGAGGCATGGAGGGCTCCTGGGAGCTGGCTCCCATGGGAGATGGGCAGCAGGCACTCAGAAGACCAGGGTGAGGAGCAAACCCTGCCTCCCCCTGTTCTGCTTCTAGTGCAGGTTCCCTGGTCTGAAAAATGGGGAGAACCTCCCCAGACACACGTCAGTGGATCCGGGAGGCTGCTGCCTGCCAAAAGAAGGGGAAGATGAACACAGACAAATGGGGATGGAGGCAGAGGCACCCACAGGCAGGATGGATGGATGGACAGACGGATGGGTACACATGCCAGCGCAGTGATCTGTGAACCAGAGACAGTGGGAATGAAAGTGAGAGAGATTCAGACACGACCCGAAAGAAGAGCATCTCATCTCACAGAGAGCACCCCAGCACTGAGAAAGGAGCCCTATGAAATGCCAGCAGCTGGTTTCATCTATCAGTTCTTCACTTCTTTCCAAATTTGTTTACTCCGCCTCAGCTCAGAGATGGGGTGTCAGAAATCAGATGATCAAATGCAACCTAAAGGATGGACAAAACCCTTCCCATGTGACACAGGAGCTCACCCAGCAGAAGTCTTTCCATCTAGCACAGAGGAAAGAGATCCCCGCTCTCCCACAACCTTGAAAACTCAGAAAGAAAGGAATCCTAGAGATCCCAAAGTACAACAGGGAGCAGCTCTACACATCTGATCACTGCTTCAAGAGCTGCCAAGAAGAATCATCCCCGTGCCCAAGTAATACTGAAAACTCCTCCCGAGCCACCCTTCAAAGGCGATGCTGTCAGTCATGGCATGGCTCCCCAAGTCCTGAGTTTGCTCTGGTCCCCAGTGTGCTGCAGGATGCTGCAGGCACCCTGTAACACCATACCAGGGCTTTGCAGCCAGGACACTGCTCATCACAGCCCAAAGCAGGACCTGCTCTCAGACCCTGCTCTTAATACTTCCACTGATGGAGAATCCACAGCCTTGCTGTGTGATCTAGTCTAATCTTTTTATTCATTTATTTATTTTTAAACAGACATTTCTAAGTTATAGCACTCGCTGAGTAACTATTTCTATCTGCAAGCAATCTAAGTTTTTACCTTCATTGAAACACCGTATCTTTGCAAGGAACCTTGTTCCTGCCTACCCCTTGATGACTTTCTATTCATCCCACAACCTCTCCATCATTATAAAAGGTCTATTACAGGGAAAAAAAAAAAAAAGGAGCTGCAATGAGAGGATGGAAACCTTATCACTGCTTACGATGCTGTCCCTCGCATGAAAATGCTCAGCCTGGCTTGCAACTTGGAGATACCAAAGTCTCCCTCCCTTAATCCCTGCTGAAATACTGCATCAGAAAACAGGCGTGAGCACATGGACCCAAAACCAACACAGTTTGCATGGGGCTGCATCCTGGCCCACCAGCTCTCTGCTCTCCCTGGACCCTTGACACAACCTGCTCATCACCTTCTTCTGACCATCAAGCCCAGGTTCGGGGTGCTCACTACAAAAACCCTGGCAGGTTTAAAACATTTGGCCTTTGGCCTGTGGGTTGGTGTGGGACTGAAATCTTTGGTTTGCACTGAACTTATGTAAATGAAGATGTAGTCATCCTAAAAAGCTCCCCCAGATGATGCCAGGGAAGAATTCATTAAAAACACCCATATCTAGATGCACTTCCCCCCTGAACCCTAAATGCAGGGCAGAACCCCTCACTCATCCTTGCAGGCGGAGATGACCCCTTGCTCCAGGCACTGCTGCTGGGAAAAGGGAAGTTTGCAAGAAAAAAGTCTTGAGGAGGGTCTCAGCTGGCCCTGAACCAGAGGGGCGTAGAGGCACTTCACCCTACGGACTCCCCAGGGGTCCCAGGACATGTAAACATGTGTTGCTCCATGATTTTCCCTACAAAAGTGTGTTCATTTAAATCTCTTTGCCACCCCAACCATGGCAATGCTCTTGCTCTCTTACACACAAAAAAGATCTATAAATCTGTCTTTTTTTTTTTTAATTTTTTCTTTTTTTAAAAAGGACTCATCCAAAGATTTGGATAATAAATTATTTGCGTTTCCTAAGAAACTTTTTTTTTCCTTTTTTTCTTTCTTTGCCTGTTAAGCTGTCTGAAGCTTTTGCCAGAAGCAAGCCATTCGACTAGATTGTACTCATCTCTTCAATGCAGAAATGCTATTAAAGGAGGAGCAGGGGAACCCAAACAAAGAAGGAGAAGGAAAGCCCCCATCCCAACTTGAGAAACCCTAATTCCTCCCCATGCCATGAGGAGAAGGAGGAAGAGGAGGAAGAGGAATGCTGCGTAACACTTGAATTCCTTGTAAACGCTGAGGATGGGTCTCTAAGGCTGACAGTGTTGCGGGGGAGGGAGGGAGAAGCAACGGCCTCGGCTCTTCCTCTCTCAGCTGCTGCCTGGGGATGGATGTGCCTCCTCCCACTGTCAGGGAAGGGTCCCCCCCTCACTCCCTGTTTCATCCTCCCGGCCCACCAGCCATGGGGAGCATCATCAGCAGTCTCCCTCTGTGGCCATGACCACCAGCATCTCACTCTTGCCCATCTCTTCTAAGGCACTGGCCAGGGTGTTGAGATCACCGTCGTCTTGGTGCTTGGCTTCCCATAAGTCCAGGAGCACCCCGGTGGGGCTCGCTTTGGTGGCAAAGTAGTTCAGATACCTGCAAAGGGGAAACAGAGACAAAGTCCAGGTTAGTGCAGTGCCCTTCAGGGATGAAAGGAGGGAACGCACTGGAGCAGCAAACTGTTCGCAAGATGAACCCTGATGGAAATGGCATAATGCAAATGCCAAAACCCTATCTTCAATTTTTATACAGAGCTGGCATTCATGCAAAAGCAATGCAACCTTTGTTTTGCTGAAATTACCCTCCCTTCCTTTGGTCCTTGGAGCTGAACCCAGATAGGAACAGCACAAGCATGGTCCCAGATAAATTACACAAGAAACCCATGACAGTGGCACAGATTGATGCATGAATATAGATGGGTATAACTAGGTACATTATATCTGTATTTATGGGCAGACCTATATAGCTGGACATAACCTAGCTGGATGCCTTCAGCAGGGAGAGAGGGCAGGGTGAAGCTCCTCTGCCTGGGGCACAGGAGGGGAAAGAAAAGCATGCAGAGACCCACCGGTCCATGGAGAGCTTCTGGGCGAGAAGTCTCCAGTCATTTCCCCTGGAGTTGGGAGCATCCAAGCTGTTGCAGATCTTCTGCCGGATGGAGAGGGGGATCTTGAAGGCATAGGGTCCCAGCTGGGTGGTGGTGGTGTTGGTACCGCTGTGGTGAGAACGGAGGGTGTCAAAGGAGCTGGCATGCTGCAAGGCGAAGAACAGGATGAGATGTTGCAGCACAGAGCAGCTCCTGAGCATGACCCTGTGCTGTTCCCCCACCTCCCCACCGCTCACCTCTTCCAGCATGATGTGGAGCTGGAAGATCTGCCCTTCCCCTTCCACCTGTCGGACGCAGATCTTGCAGGTGAGCTCAGTGGAGGCCTGGCTGTACCTCTCCAGGGTGAAGGTGCAGTGCAGAGCTCGCTGACTGCCACTCCAGATGTGATAGAAAGGAATTTCCTGAGGACCACCAAAGCACAGGCTCAGTGAAGGCTCCAGGAGATCCCTTGGGAGATCCTACTCCCTCCAGCCACTTCACGGGGATAAGATGGGACAGAAGGACCCTACAGACAGCATCCCACCAGGAAAGACCAGAAAACCAGTCCCACTTCCTCCTCCATCCCTGTGGGAGACAACTTTGGAGATAAGACCAGGGTGCTCACAACCCCGCAGAGCCTGGCTGAGGATGATGTTCCTGGTTTGGGACCCCAGCTCACCTTGCCTCTGCCCCTTACCTGGTACTTGGCCAGCAGCTTGCTCCTCCACAGCGCATGGGGAATGTCATGGATGGAGAGACGCAAGTTGTGGTAGCTGTCCTTGAAGGGCAGGGACTTGGGCTCCTCCAGCAGGTACCCACCCAGTGTGCGCTCCAGCTCCAGCACCTCCTGCGGGCAACGTGACAGGCAGAGTGAGACCATAGGAAAAGCAGGGGCTGCCCCTCTCCTCCCTCCATACCCAAAGCTAAGTATGTTCCTGACAAGAGGAGCCATCAGCAGCAACAAGCCCAGACAGGAAAGCAGCCTTTCTCACCCTGATAGCTGTTCTCCAAGAACTTGCCAACTCATCTCATGTGCCAGCCCCATCTACAACTTGAAGTTTATAACATGAGAATCAGTATATGCCTCTGTACTCCTCAGACAATGCAAAGGTCCAACACAAAGGTCAGGCACTCTTTTCAAGAGTGCCATCCTATTCATTTTTAACACCATCCCGCTATTATACCAGCAGCTCTTAAGAGAAAAATGCAATCCAGGAGCCAAAGTGTTGCCTGCATCTCCACCTAGAGGCACTAAAGCAATCCTGACACCACAGGACAAGTCACAGGGAATTAAACAGCCACTGCACCAGTGGTCCATATACTTTAAGGATCAAAATTCAAGCTTCCCATTTTGCACTCGATGTTACCTATGTCACAAATCCCTCTTAACTAGGGGAGAGACATGTCTCCATGCAGGAATCTATAGAAAAATTATGCAAATCACAGCAGCGTTTTCCGTGTGTGAGAGAGAAAGCTCACCCAGCAGCAGCAAAACCTCTCGTGTAATCTCTGCAGAAAGGGAGCCCAGTATAGGAGCTAAGCAACACCCTCATTGTTTCCTTTAGAGAGGGTGAGAAAGGACAGGGAAAACAATAAACATGCTTATTACTTCACTGTGGTCACTTTGCAGGCAGTTGCATCAGGTTGTGTGCTCCCTGGGGCCAGGCCATCCTGAGAGGCACCAGGCAGCATCTTGCCACCAGCACAAACAGCTTTGGGAAGCAAGGGCAGCCCACACTAGCATCACAAGGTAAGGTTACCTTCAGAGCATCTGGCGTGTCCTCTAAGCAGTAGACCTTGAGGCTGTACTCCAGGGAGGTGCAAACGGTGGGGGCAAAGATCGCCAGCTGGAGCCTCTTGATGGCTGACCTGGAGTAGGACTCTCCAACGAAGACATAGGTGCCAAGTTGGTCTAGCAAAATATGGCAAGACTTGGCTTCCAGCTGGCAGTAGCAGGGAGTATTGAGGGTCTCTTCATCCAAGGTCACAACCTCCTGCAGGGAAAGATGGGAAATCAAAGACGAGAGTCAGCACATCATCCAGGGGGTTGTGTCCTGCAATGCTCATGGTCATTACTGACTACAGGGGCTGCTTTCCCACCTTACCTCCCAGTTTCCCTGGTGGGACTGTGTTTTCAGCTGGTAAATCCAATCCGAGGAGCCAACATCAGCACAGTGGGGAATGGTCAGGACAACAGGGCGACACAGGAGCAAGCCAGTGGGTCCACAGGTCACCGCTGGGCTCAGTACTGTCTGTGTGCCTTCGGAGGGCAGGCTGGGGAGGGGAAAGGGGATACTGGTTGGAAAGAAAGCCTCACAGCAACCAACAAAAAGCAGAAGCACAGGCAGCACGGTGTGACTTACAGGGCACTCTCTGCCTTGTTGAGGACCAGGTACATCTCGTAGAACTTCCCCTGGGGGATGGCCCCATGAGGCACCAGCAGGCTCACCCCTAGCATGGAACACACAGGCATCAGCCACCAAACAAGGGAGAAACAACCAGGGAGAAACCACCGCTCTACCCCAGCTGGCGAGCACAAGGACAGAAATGAGATAGGGCAGCCCAGAGCGCCCCAGGAGAAACATCTCTAGATGTTCCTCAGCTGCACTGCTTCCACAGAGGAGACAGGCCACTGCCATAGGAAGCAAAATCACAGGTTGTGTCTTTTTGCAAGGAACTGGCCCTGGGTCCATGGCAAGGCCAGCCAGCAAAGTCCTAGGAGACATTGACCTCCAGCCTGAGAAGCCTGGCTTGGGAAGGCTTGCTGCCTGCCTCCCCTGGGCCAGCTTTGGGATAGCAAAGGGTTGCTCATGGCAGGCAAGTCTGCTGGGACAAGAACCCTTGATCATTCAGCAGCCAAATGTGCCCTACTCCCAGCCTGGGGCTTACCAGTGCCCGGAATGGTGAGCCTTCCTCCCAAGTAGCCAAACGTGCCACTGGCGCTGTTGCCATGCTCCCGAGGCAAGCTGAGGAGATGCTGGGAGCCCAGGGCTTTGCTCCGCATGTTCACAAAGTGGCTGTCCCTGGTGCTGTCCCCTGGGTAGGTGCCAGTGGTGGGGAGCCCTCCGAGCAGGTCTGTCCCGTCATGGAGCCCCAGCAAGGAGGCAGAGGTAGAGGAGTTGTACACCTTGATCTTAAGGCTGGGGAGAGGGTCAAGCAGGGGGGAGTTGGTCATGGGGATCTTGTCTGAGGAGTCCTGCAGGGCGTACATGGGGCCGCGGTACACCCCGGCGCTGGCCGTCAGGTCTGGCTGCATTGAGGGGTGCAGCAGCTGAGGGTTGTCTGTGGGAGAAGGAAACACAGATGGGATGAAGATGGCAGTGGAAACAAGAGGACATAAAAGCATGCTTGACTGGAAGAGATGCCCAGCAAGGGATAGAGTGCGCACAGGAGGTACAATGGGTGCGCTCCTGGCTACATCTGTCTGCCTTCCACCACTTGGAAGGGAACTGCTGAACATCACAACTAAGTAAGAAACACTGAGTATCCTGCAGTAAATATCTACCATATTTGCTTTGCAGATGCTTTTCCCTGACTCCCACCATCATCACCTGACCACCTCCATGGAGTCCTCAGCCTTCAAATACCAGCATATTCCCCTAGAAAATTAGAGCTGGGGTCCACTGAGGACCTGCCCCCTACTGTGATTTGCAGCATGACTTTCTTTCTACCTGGGCTTGAGCTGGTGAGCAGGACCTGCATGGAATGTAGCTCTTACCATGCCGGGAGGTCTTGAAGTTGACAGGGTGGAAGCCTCCAGTCAGAGCAGCTGATGAGTCTGTGATGTCTGTGTCAAAATCTCGGCATCTCCTTCGGTACACTACCACCCCCACAGCCATGAGGATCACGATGAAAACAAAAATGGCCACCACCAGCCCGGCATACAGGGCCACATCGCCTGTGGCCTCCAGCACTAGAAGAGATTAAAAAAATGGAGGTGAAAAAAGGAGCACCAGAAATGCACATCAAGACCCACCAGTGCTCCTCAATCCTACCACTAACTCAAGGCACAGGCACGAAGGGGAAGATGTGTACTGGGCCTGCCTGGAAAAGCTGTGGCAGGAGGATGGAGGGTGTTTCCTAAGGGCAGTCCAGAAGTCAAGAATGATGCCAGAGAATGAGATAGAGGTGAACCTCTCAAACCTTTGGAGGACACTTTGCCACAGCTCATACAAACTTCACCGGAGCACCAAGAATCACAGAAACATTAGGTCTCTGCAGGTCATATTTGTGAAGCTATCAACCCTCATATCCCACACAGAGACAACCCTGAGGAGTAAATGCAATGCCTATCCAATGCATCTTATATATACGTACTTGAGCTATGCATCCAACTGGAATGACTGTCACTGTATCTATATAGACACCTCTCAGCTTTCCTACCTTCCCTTCCCCTGCCACAAGGCTCTTGATCTTTAAATGCCTGACATAGCCTGAATATATTTGCTCAGAAAGAAGAGGGATGAAGAAGGAAGGCAGAGCATTGTAAAGCTTCCAGCACCAGGAGCTGAGCATGCGCAACCCATCCTTCTCTCCTTCTTCCCTCCATGTTTGCTCACATCTCTTGGTTTCTATAGTTTTGTGCTGAAGTGAAGCCCTGTCCTAAGCTTGATGATCTCAGACATGTTAGGACTATGCCACTTCTGGGAGGTGTCACCTTGTCCCTGAGTCCATCCATCTGGATGCAAGAAACAGGAACCCTGATGCACCCTGGAAGCCCTCCAACTCAAGAAAGGGAGTTCTCATAGCAGGGTGATGATGCCTGGAGTATCTCTGGTGGCATGACACTGCATCACGGTGCACCCAAGAACTGCAGGCAGCAAAAGGGTGATGGCAGCAGGGGTGCGAAATGGGTCATATTTATAGCTTCAAGCAGAGCACATGACTTAATATTTAATATTTTTAACAGGAGTTCTGGGGTGGCCTTTAGTTGCTCCCTCTTCCCACCCTGTGCTTCCGTAGCCGCTGAGGAACCCTACCATGGATGCAACAGAATAAAACCAAAGCAATGCTGCACAAAGAAACAAAATGGTCATGAAATGAGCACTTACGGTGGCTTTTGGGTTCACTTAGAACTCTCTTATCTGTTAGGAAAAAAAAGTTAGAAAACAAAAGGTGAAGGTGGTGATGGTGTGATGGGGATGAGATGAAACAGAAGGCTGGGAGGGTAGAAGCCAGCTCAGGGCTCCTCAGCATAGTGGGGAAGAAGTAGAGAGCAGCATCATTCCCTGGGAGATGGAGAAAGCCAAGTAGAAGTGCGGTGATGAGGATATCCCCATGTCCAGCCGGCCCCTGGATGCATGACCCTGCTAACATGACTTTGGGCATTTTGGCCATAGCAACATTAAAAGGGACAGTGGTGTCACACAGCAGCAAGTGGCAGCATCAGCTGCTCAGCTTTCAGAGTGCCCACTCAGCGCAGCAGCACCATTATCATCGTTACTGAGTTTTTTCATAGCTGCTGCTGCAGAGCTCCTACCAAACAATGACCCAGGTCAGATGTTTTTATGGTGGGGATGAGAAACCCTCCTAGCTTGCCTCCACTAACCACAACCAGCCTTATTTCAGCAGAGACCCCAAATGTAGAGCCATTTCAGAAGGCTCGGTGGGACATTTCGATCCCACAAAACTCCCCAAACCTTTCTTGCCACCAGGTGAGAATTAGCTTTTGAAGGGGTGAGTGTAGTTAAAAAACTTTGTTAAAGGCACAATTTAAAACCCAGGTGTCAGCAATGCTGCTGCCTGCCCAATCAACTTTGGGGCACAACCAACAACAACATGGCCAAATGTCAGGGCAACGCAGCCACCGGCATCATCTGCAGCACCGGTCCCTGCCCTCCTGCCCACATACTCACTCTGTAGGCAGAGCCCATCGGTGCAGTTTTTGGAGTCAAGTAGCATGCCGCTGCAGTCCTTGCCACCGTTGCGGGGAGCCGGGGCGGCACACTCACGGCTGCGCCAGTGTGTGCATTCGGTGCTGCACGCTGACCACTTGCTCCACTCTGTCCATGCACCGTCCACTGCAGGCCACAAAACACACGCACATTAGTAAACCCCTTGGCATGGCTTCAGGGCTTATTCCCCAGAGCCAGAATGTCTCCGTTGGCAGAAAGGTGCCCATGCCCATCTCAGTGCTTCCAGAGACCTTCAGGGACTATTATCCCAGCAAACCAAGCTGCACTGCTATCTGAGGAGATTAAGTTTTACCTCTACAGATATCTCCAGCTCTTTCAAGTCTTGGTAGACTAAAAGATGCTCTGGATTGGTCTCCTGAGCCCCTGTTTCCTTGGGGTGCACTGAGAGCACAAGAGGATTGCGCAACCTGGGGGACAGGCAGTATGGGCAAGCCAGTTTCTGAACCCGCCTTACCTGGGCAGAGGGTGGTGCAGGTGATTTTCTGGAAAGGCTGCCCATCACAGAAGGAGCCGCCGTTCAGTGGCGCAGGATTGGTGCAAGTCCGGGTGCGCTTCTGCCAGCCCCGGCCACAGCGGTTGTTGCAAGGAGACCACTCAGACCAGGTGGACCAGCCACCATTCACTGCAAGAGGAGATGGACAGCATTAACACATCAACAGAGCCCTAGCCCATTTCAGCAGGGACTGGAGGTAAGTCTAGGGTTCACCAGGTCCTCTGTTCTTACATCTTCCATGACACCCTGGAACACCTTACCCTCATGAAAAGTAAATAATGAGACTCCTTCTCATGTCACACACCCAGTGTACAAGGTGCTCAAGCCTCTTTGGTCCCTTTTCCACTTTACATTTGGCCACAGCAGATCTTTGGTTCTGTAGCAAAGTTTAGCCAAATGCAGCTTTGCAGCTGGTTCTAACCCCCACCCACCTTCCCAGTGCACAAATGAGAAGGCTTGGAAATACCGGCTTGGAAATACCTACACCTAACAAACTCTCCTAACAGCCTGCGCAAGCTAGTAGAGGTTCCTGTTTTGCAGATACTGGATATTACCTAATTCAATGAAATGCCCTGGTGGGGTTCACTCCTACCACTCCCAGGAAGTGCCTGTATTTCCCTTTGGCTTGGACACATGGCCAGCAACAAAGATCCCCTCCCCAAGAGCAAGGGCCAGTTACCATAGACGATGACAGCAGCTGTGGTGCTACGGCGTTTGGCGACAATGTTCTTGGCCATGCAGGTGTAATTAGCAGTGTCCAAGAGCCGAGCCTGTTTGATGATGAGGTTGTGATCGATGGTGATCAGAAAGTTGGTGTCCTGGGTGGGATCGATGACATCTTCATTCCTCAGCCACTCCACCTAGCAGTGCAAAGGAAAGAATGGTTAACGATGGTGATTAAGCTGATTAAGAACTGAACACTCAGCCAGGAAAAGCTCATCATGAATTTTAGTGGAAATGCCCATCCCATGTGCTCACCACCACCAGGGCCTCCAAGAAAGCTATGACATGACTGCTTAACTAGGCTGTTTGCAAAGGGCATGAGTCAGTATCACTGAACATGGGTGAAGGCATGAGCAAGGAGAAACATCAGGTAGGAGGGGCTGAATTCACGAGCTCTGACAGACAGTAAAACCCCTCAGACCAGCCTATGAACTGCCCCAAAGCCCTCCCCATTCTCATTACCAAGACCACCAATATCCTCAGCACCACAACCACTGATTGGCCAACCTTGCCTCTGACTGTATTGATTTCTCCACAGAACCTGGGCCAAACCAGGCCTGACTAGGACATACTACTGCTGTTTTGGCCAAAGACGGAACATTGTGGCTACCATGAATCTACAGCTCCTGGGGGCTGACAGAGCTGTGGGCAAGAAAAGCACCACCACCATGCTAGGGAAAACCATCTGCACTGACTTTCCCAGCCCTTGGCTCTCAATTGTAACTGCTCCCCTTCAGAAAAAGTCATGGGGTGCCTCCTTGTTAGGTCTTCCCTTGAATGGGTTAACAACACATCAGGAAGCATGGGAGAGGTGGGTTGAGCAGGTGCTGAGGTTACATGTGTTATTAGATGTCAGAATAACAGAGCCACTACCCAAAATAAACAATTTGCTGAATAATGAAAGCTGACGGACTCCGCACGAGGCCATCCATCATGGCAGCAAGCCATCTGCAAGGACATGCCCCGTCTCTCCTTAGTATGGAAAAGGACACCCCACTGGGCATTCCTTTGGGTTGCTGAGCTACTCACCTCTGCCTGCGGCACCCCCTCAGGCGGGCGGCACTGCAGCAGGACTTCATGCTCCAGCGGGACCTCCTTGCCCAGCGGCTCCTGGTCAAAGTTCTTCCGTAGGTCTGGGAAGGAAAGGAAAACCCAGGTATTACCAGCCCACCTCAGAAACCAGGCAGCCTGCAAAACCTTTGTGGGGAAACAGCACTGCCTTGGCCTCAGGGGTCCACAAATAGGGAAATCCCTCTGGCATAGCACAGCTAGAGCAAAACATGTCCTGGAAGGAAGAGTCTGAAGAAGTAACTTTTCCAGGACGAATTCAGGACAGCACATGGTGCTCAAGGACCATGCCTTTCCTCCTTCATGCGTTTGCAGGTTCATACCCCCCTCCTGTCTTTTCCTTTTGGGCTAAATCTCAGCTTAACCACTGTTTCTTCAACCCTCTCATTTCTTCAGTAGCACGAGCATCACTAGATGGTGCTGCAATCCTCTACTACGGCACCCAGCCCTCTGGCTGCAGCTCCTGCTTGTGCAGGGCAGCGAACCCTTGGTTCACCTCATCGGCTTGGTTCCCAGAAACACCAAACCCTTGTCTGGGGCTGAACAAAACAGCTTCCTCCATAGCCATCCCTGTACCTCCTTAATTTCCCTGTTAAGACTAAATCCTTCAGCAGCATAGCTGATCCACCAGCCACCTCCATTTTGAACAACATGCTGAATTATTAGCCCTCTAATAGCAAAATCTGTTTATGACTAGGGAAGCCTGGCTGTTCTCCTATAGCTTTGCCATCTCATTTGCTAAGAGAGCAAACTCAGCTGGGTAACAGCCTGATTAACTCGCCCTTAATCAGGCTGACACCCACAAACAACGGCTTAAAGAAGTGACATATGACAGCAGGGACTCCAGAGACACAGAATCGCTGATACAGGCAAAGTATGCAAGGTGCTAACTGTTGGTTTATTAATGATAATAAAGCACTGGGGAGAGCTCAGCAGGCTGATGGGCAATGTGATATTAACCCAGGTAATGCCACAGCCTCTTATCTAGGCAGATAGGGACAATGCCTGCTCAGAAGCAAAGCTCAAGCTGGGATGGGGAGCCAAGACCAGGGCCATCCAGAAAGGATGGGTCATCTCCAACTGATCAAAAAGCACTGCTTTCAACAGGGAGCCAACTTTTGGAGATGGCCAACCACACTCAACTGCATCCACTGTGTCTTGGGGAAGCCAGGAATGAATGACCTGGCTGCTATTTCAGTTGCCAGAAGCAGCACACACCTGGCTTGACACCACTGCTTTTTCAGCCTGGGATCCAGGGTCACACCTCAGGTCTTGCAAACAATTTCTAAATTGGTGGATTGTGCCCTCTGGGGAAAAGAAGGTGGAAGAAGAACTCATTTAACCAAATCAGTAGACTGTGAGCTGAAGCAATGCAGGTAGGTAAATGCAGCTCTTGCAGAGGGGCAAGGAGCACTGTTGGGAGCGTTGTGTCTCAGCAAGCACTATATGTACTGGGTACTTACATGCTATGCGGACATATGCCCTGCGGCTCTTCGTCGTGCCTGCAGAGCTCCAGGCCACACACTGGCACCAGTAATCTTCTAAGCCAAAGAGCTCCTCTACCTGCTGCCGGGAGACCTCGATCTGTACCTCCCGCACCAGCATCCCTAGAAGAGAACAGGGATGGCATCAACTTGGCAAGAGCACCCAGGAGGAGGTAAACTGAGGCAGCACCCAAGAGGGCTCAGAGGCTTACATATGCAGAGAGCTGGAGGCATCCCAGAGGCTGTAAATCAGGGAGACTGTTCCCTCCCTTTGACCTGAAGCCAGGGCAACGGCTGATGTGGAGGAGTCGTCTTTTTTTTTTTTTCCCCAGTGCGGCTGGCCAGAACCAGAACCTTTTAACCATTTCAAGAGGCATCACCCTCCTCCATCAGCCCTCTCCCCCAGCACTGACATCTCCATCCCTGCCCAGACCCTTTCCCAGCCACTGGGGTTTGAAAGATACCTCCTCTGAGGCTCTGCTGCAGGGGACCATCTCTGTCAGCCACCATTTAAACACAAACAGAACAAGACAAATAAAAGATCTGAAGAAATAATCCAGTGATGGTGCTGTTTCATGCCTACTGACTCTAAAAAGAGTTACACACCTCCAACAATCCTCAAACACCCCTGTGAAGTCTGCCAGGACACCCTGGCCATGGCAAAGGCGCAATGACAACGGTGGCACCACCACGTCCAGGACACAGTCCCCTGGACCGCAGGATGCTGAGGCTTGTCCAAAGCATCGCTAAGGGTAGGAGAGACTCAGGGCTTGCTTTTCCTTATTTTAAGCAATACCTGGCCTTTTTTTTTGCAGCTTCTATTTATAAAAAGGCCTCAATTTCACAGCAATAGAGAGCCGCTTGCTCCCCAGCTGTAATGTTGTTAGCTCGTTCCCAGTGCTGCAGGAGCAATTACTGCCTCTCTGCCACCTTCCCACAGAACAGCTGACAAACATGCACCAAGGAAATACAATTTGCCTTGTCACTATTAAGAGGAAGGGAAGGGGAGGCATTTGGGCCAAGCAGTTTTGGAAAACTTAGAGCTTTTAGAAGGACCCAGGACAGAGATGGCGCACAACCATCTTGTCTTTCTGGAAAGCACCAGCGGGGTGGGTTAAGCAGCCCTGGAAAGGCAGGGAGCATCCTGCAAATGCTCTATCTCTGTAACCCTCAAAAGCAAAGATTACCCAATACTGTAGACGAAGCTTAAGGCTTGCAGAGTTGACTACTTAAGGGGCTTACAGGCATCCAAACACAGCCGCTCTTACTGACTGTCTCTTCTCACTCAGCTGAATTATCTGACTTGGCCTATTTTTGCTTTCTTCCACATGAAACGCTTTGGATCAGACGCAGCCAGAGCATTACTAAGCCCAGCTCATTCAAGACATGTCATCTTAAAAGTTGCTTTTTTTTTTAACTTAAGGTGCCTTTTTCCAAGCTTTTAACCAAGGACACTTAAAAAGCCACGAACGCCAAACCGTGTTAACCCATCACTTTGTGGCTGGCTCTCCCCCATGCCCTTTGTGGCAGCTTTCCCTACAAACAGCAGGCACTGCAAACAGAGATTTTTTTAGCACAGTCAACCATTGTGGTTCTGGCTTCTTTTTTCTTAGGGTAGCTGCTGGGCAGATATGCCCATGCTGGCAGAGTTTTACATGTACAGCATCACCTCCGCACTGTCAGTTTGTTCACTGATAGCTGCAATACCATCTTTGAAACCTGGGTGAAGAAGGTGTGCAATGTTTCCTCCTCAAATTGATGGCACACATTCTGCATCTGCAGACTGGGATCTGAGAGGGAGGTGTCGGCCCAAAGCAAATGAGTCCCCCACTAAAACAGGTTAAGTTCCTGCTGCAGACTTTCTGCTCCCTTACTGCTCTGTTTTCTCCAGCCAGTTTTACTCAAGAGTTGGGTGAAGCAGATTATTCAGAAAGGGTTATTCATTCAAGAGGTGGAGCAAATGGTGGGGCCAGAAATACAATGCTTTTCCACATCACTAAACCATGAAACCCCCTGCTACAAGATGCTGGGATGATCCAGAGGAGAAATGAATCCTAACAGCATTTAGACAAATTAACAGAAGGGAATCCATCCAGGGCTGGACCACACTGCTAAGATATTGCCACCAGACCAGGAAGTCCCTTAATCATGGGCATTAGAAATCTGGGAGGTAAAAGAGCAGGGTCCATCACTTCCTCCTTGTCCTGGTTCAGTGCTCTTCCTCTAAGCATCCACGTGGCCACATGCAGGGTATGCAAACTTTTGGCTCAATCCAGTGTGGCCACATGTTATAAATAATGAATAACCCCTCAATGAAGGCTGCCTAGTCACTAATCTGCACTGGCTTTGTCCTAGAGCAGTGAGGGTTTCAGATCTGGCCTCTGCAAGAACTGGGAGGTAGAGATGGACTCCAAAACGGTGCTTCTGATGCTCCCAACAGCCTCTGTAGAAGCAAGGGGACAGACTTCCCATGCATGTTTGACCATCCTTCAGACAGAGATCTTCTGGAGGAAAAACACTCCCGGAACAGATGAAGCAACGTTACGAAGAAAGACTCAAAAAGCCACAGAGAAAAGAAACAATCTTCCCTTTTCAGAGCAGGTTCAGAGATGTACCCAAGCAAAGGCTGGCTCACAGCAGTGGATGAATAGCTGAGGAGATGCCAGGAAAAGGCAAGACTGTGTTAAAAAATCAAAGGGACAAGAGGAGATTCTGTAAAAATACTTGTGCTCCTCCAGGCTGACAAAATCTCTCCTAAGCTCAGCCTACCTTCTCTGGCCAGCACCACAGCAGTTCAAAAGGCCGTGTTGGTTTAAAGCCCTCTAGAGATTAGGGATGCTGCATGTTCATTGATTTGCAGAGAAACGTTACTGTTTTCTTCCTCTTCCTGATCAGGCTACAGGTACCAAAATTGGTGCAGACAAGACAAGAGCTGAGCTAAAGCATCCCAATTTTAGCAGATCTGCTTTAGTACATGATATATTGTAATCCCACATCTTGTTCACATGCCGAGGCATTTCAAAGCATGGAGCAGGAACATCTGTGGAGCCCAATCTCCTGCAATAAGAAACCTCTTAGAATGCCTAAACCACATTCTCTCCCCTCCAATTTCAGAAAGCCAGCAGCTGACTTGTCCTCTGAGGCAGGGAAGGCCTCATCTGCCATTAAAAGGCATTTCAAATCCTACCTGAAAGTGTTCTTATTACCCATTAAACATCTAATCTCGTTGCGAACTTCAGGGAGCTGCCAGCCTTCGCTACCCCTTGTGGTAATGACTCCTACATGTTGATTAGGCATTTTGTAGGAAAGAGTTTCCTTTTTTTTATCCATTTTAAACATGCTTCTTGCAAATTGCATTTAACAACCCCATGTCTTGCAAATGGATAAGCGTGCAAGCACTCAGGCTGACTTCCCCAAGCTTCTATGAGGTATGGTGACCCATACCATCATCATGCCTTCATCAGTGGTTGAAAAAGAGGCAGCTCCTCTACTAAAACTCACTGATGATATAGAAAGAGAGACAAGCTGCGCACAGACCAAGGAAGTGGGAAATATACAAAAGCGACCTCATGAGATTGCAAAAATCTGGGGAATGATAAACATGAATCACAGACCTGTTGGTCTCCTTGAAGGAGAATCATCTACAGCATGGATGTACAAGACAGAAGAGGGCAGAAGTGCCTGGAAAGAAGAGAGGAGGAAGGCAGACAGGGGGATACCAGGGTGGATTTGTGTCCTGGGTTCAGCAGTAGCAGTCATTTTTCTTCTTCTTAGTAGCTGATGCAGTGCTCTGTTTTTGACTTTCAGCCTGGGAACAGTGCTGATAACACCGATGTTTTTAGTTGCTGCTCAGTAATGTTTACACTGACC
>WYDI02001979.1:0-45839 GCA_009867235.2 Psittacus erithacus
TGTTGGAACAAGTCCAGAGGAGGGCCACAAGGATGATCAGGGGACTGGAGCACCTCCCATATGAAGGCAGGCTGAGAGAGTTGGGGCTGTTCAGCCTGGAGAAGAGAAGGGTGGGTGGAGACCTCCTAGCAGCCTTCCAGTATCTGAAGGGGGGCTACAGGGATGCTGGGGACGGGCTCTTCATTAGGGACTGTAGTGATAGAACAAGGGGTAACGGGTTAAAACTTACACAGGGGAAGATTAGACTGGATATTAGGAAGAAATTCTTTACCATTGGTGTGGTGAGGCAGTGAAATGGGTTGCCCAGGGAGGTTGTAAATGCTCCATCCCTGGCAGTGTTCAAGGCCAGGCTGGTCAGAGCCTTGGGTGGTACGATTTAGTGTGAGGTGTCCCTGCCCATGGCAGGGGGTTGGAACTGGAGGTCCTTTCCAACCCTAATTATTCTATGTTTCTATGATTCTATCACTAAACAAACTGTCAGACCTTCAGTCTCTTTTGATGAAGAGAGTGAATAAATTTTTTTCAAACGCTACACGGAATAGTTTGTTTAGTACACAAGGACACATTGAGAGCTCCTTGCGTCTGAACACTGCGGTTAACACAGCGTCCACACTGGATGCAACAGGGCCAAAATCAAAGTGTTCTCTGGTTTTTCTTTCATTTTATTGTTTACAGAATGGCTAACGGCTCTGCATCAGTTTAAAAAATCTATCAGTCAGGTGAAAATAACCCCAAACAACAGGATCCTGATGTTTTTTTTTCCTTTTAGATTTGCCCTCTTTCATTTACAACAGTGGCAAAATAACTTCAATCAAAATGAGGTTAAGATTATTTTTAACAGATGTTCACTGCTGGCCTGACCCAAAATCCATTGACGTCAATGAGAAGACTCCATGGGGCTTTGGATTGGGTTCTAATTGTTGGAAAAATTAATGTTATTGTAAACCACTGGTCAGTGCTGTCACATGCTCCCCTTCTGTGCCAATTCTATATGACCGGATAACAGACTCACATAAATCTGTTCCAACTGTTGGCTTAGCAGCTAAGGGACACAGAGGTTTATCTTTTTAATTCTGAAGCACCCCCTGCTCCCCCAGCAAACGCCATGGCACCACTGTATTTACTTGACAGACTCAGCATTATGGACAGTATTCGTACAACCAAAACATTTCACAGTCAAACACTGAGTGGGAATAACAGAATTATTAATGCTGACTATGTGAAGACAGCTGAACTACAGATATTTATGAGACTAGATGCTTTGGTTCATATACTTCCAATAGATTTATTTTACTTTGTTTTTAATATAGAGACGAAGGAAGGGTTGCACTTACTGTTAAGAAGACGGAAGTCTATAAATGGGTAGGAGCCACGGCGCTCAGAGAGAACCCCTGTCTGACCTCTCACCCGTGCATCTCCTGCAAAACACAAAATCCCCAGAGATGTTAGAAGGAGCAGCTGCCTTTCTCTGCTGTTTAGATCTAGATCTATTTTCTATTCAAAGTCATGACATTATGCTCCTCCAGTGGGAAAACTAGGTCCAAAAAAATCATCTCCCATGACATCCCTGGGTAATTGGGTAAAGCAGTTTAGCTGATCCTCTTATCAGAACAAAAGCACAACCCTCCTCCCCACTTTTATCTTATTTCACAGCTTCTTGGCCAGTAAGTAGACAAGCAGGAGTAGCACAGAGGTCTGTTTTTTTTCCCAGACAAGACCAGTTGGATTCTGACTGTCATGGTATTACTCACAAAAGGCTCACTGCACAACTGACTTCCAAAGCTGTGGGGCTGGTCTCAAAATCATGAGTTGATGAAAAATTCAAAAAGAAAATACTAATTTTTTTTAAGGTGGCATTTTGGTTGTGCTTGTTTGACTGTTTGCATTTGTTTTACTTTCTGCTCTTTGAGCACTCTGGAAAACATCAGCCATCTCAAATACTGAAGCTTCTTTAGGTAAGAGAAACCTGATGTTTTCAGATAAGCATTACTCCAGTGCTTTAGGATTTATATTTAAATATGATAAAAGGACAACATAATACTAAGAATATCACTGTGTTATTCACATGGATTACTTCCTGAATTAACATGTAATATTGATGAAATAGGCAAAATTTGTTTCAGAAGAAAAATGCTACTCAGGATGAGTAAGAGTTAAAAAATCTCTCTCCAAGTAGACAGGAAGCAGTGGGAAGCAGATGTAATTTTTACATTTCCATAACCTTAAATATCTTGTACTATAATGTAATAGTTTCTTTACAGGCAAATAACAAAACCAAAATATTAAAATTTCTAAAATAAGATTTTATAGGTTCAGATTAGAGTACTCTAGTTCTTTACAATACCAATTCCTCCTCTACAGAAACATGGGCCATAGTGTTGAAAGCATACCCACTGCACTTCCTCAGACAGCTCACACTGTAGGACTTTCAAAATTTGCAATAAAATTACAAATTATTAATTAGCTTCCATTGTGCTTCCTCTGGGATATGAATATAGCATCTGACTAATCTAAACAAAGATAATTTAAGAATTTGGCTGCTAGTGCTGACTCAAGCAAGAGCTGCTTGTGTTTAAAAACAAGAAAACATCTTGCAGTGCAAACGAAGGACCTAGTTAGATGCTGTTCTTTTTTTCTATCTAACATTCACTAAAAATGTGCTTACGATTACGTTTAAGGGAAGAAAGCCAAGTAGAACTATTAAGTTAAATATTCGAGAAAAACTTCCGTGCCCTCTAGGTGTCCTTAGAGGTACGAAAAAGACACAGGAGCGTGCACTCCAATTAAGAATATTTCAAACACTGTCACTTTTGATTATAAATATCAATCTATTTTCTCTCATCCTTACTTTCGCTTTGTTACTTTGAACATGTGTTCCCTTTACTCCACTCCTGCTTGCTAACCGCTCGCTCTAAGGAACCAGCCCGAAAGAACTCAAGATGTTGTTGACCCCACTGACCCCTCCTGACAGCAGGGGCAGGAGGTGCCAACCTCTGCCTGCTCTTCAGCTGTTGCAGTTCAAAGGTATGGTAATAGTGTGGGTCTGCCTTCATCAGCAGCTTAAAAATATGTGCAACTTGCGGCAACGGTGGTATATACACCTGCTCCCCCACACTCCTTCTGTTAAAGGGCAGAAGGGTGGAGCAAATAGCTGGAGAGTTTGCAAAACACCAAAGCAAGACTCATCAGCACCCATGAGTCAGAGCTCATAAGGCAGCACCTGGACTTATAAGCATTGCTCTCTGCCACAGGTAGACCATCAGACTGGCTGACTTGTGCAGAAAGAGTAACGGCAAGCATATGGTACGCGTTATATAAACTCCAAAAAATCAGACAGGCTTGAGCCTGTCACTAATACAAGCACCAGCAAATTGAGAATAGGTGCAAATTCAAGAGCATGCTTTGATCAAGGCTTTTGTTTTTCTGCATGTACCAATGAGTTAACAGGAAACTGCAAGTAATCCCTTGCAAGTAATCCCACTGATCAACATGTCACTTGTGATTAAATCAACAGATCCTTCACAAAACAGAGAGAAATTCAAACTTCCAAAAACCTGACACACACTCCCCCACTCCACCCCTCCCCCCAAGACGTAAGATACTGTAAACCTGGAAAGATTGATTTTCTTTCTGGATATGAAATAATGTATCTATTAGATCAAGAAAGGTACCACAGTACAACAGAGCAACAAAATCATACAAAGTTACATATAAAGGTAATGCCCAACTCTTATCTTAATTTTGAGGAAGACAACGCTAAAGATAGGTAAGCAACTGCAACACAGAGGAAAACACAATGCGAGCTTACCAAAAGTAGACCATGCAAGATGAAACTTGGTACTCACTGACCTCGAATAAAGTAGCTAACAATTAGACAACAGCAAAAAAAATCAATAGTGTAATGCGTTTCAGTCGTAGGGGCTTTATTAAACATAAGAGACATGCACAGAAACTGAAGTGGGAAAAGACTGTAAGTAAGAAGATAACACGGTACATTAAAAGGAAACCTTGGTAACAGTTACTGCATGATCTTTAGAAGACTGATATTGGGAATGGTCTTAAAATTTTTATTGATAATCTTGACACAGAATTAGGAGAGCACAAGTGAGACAAAGCTGGAAATAGCAGGTGTATGCAGCCACAGCTTTTTAAAATAAAGCTCACTGCTGCTGTCCCCTTCTCTGCTTCAACTGCTCTATGGCCAGTGCAGCTATGAGCTGCTATGTGCAGCTTCCACTTTCATTTTACTGGCAGTCTAGCTTCTTCTCGTGGTGTTGCTGATGTCTCCTACAGAACCAAAGACCAGCCAACTCGGACAGGTATGTACATTATTCAGGTAAAGTAATTCCAGAGGGAAAGTAAGGGAGGAATTGATGCCATTAGTCAAAGCACTTCATGTAAGTTCAGCTGAAATACTGCCTCTGAGAAAGCTGAATTCCTCCTGGAAAAAGTGAAGAGAAGGACCTCTGGGAAGATGATCAAGGCACTAAAAGAACCATTCCATAAAAGGAAAATCAACCTGGAGTAATGCCCACCATTGATAAGGAGCAGAATGGGAAAAGAACCATTTAGGTGATGAGAAGAATATGATTCTGAAGGAGGAGGTAAAAACAGTTGAAGCAGCTGATGGCATGGGCTTTATACACACAGAAAAATGGCCCAAAATCGTTAAGGACTATTTATGACAACTGCTGAACTTGCTACCAGCTCTATGTTCTTCAAACCAAGAAAATGTGATTGAGTTTTACTAAACCAGCAAAACTAAGGACTTGCTGTCATAGAAAATTACTGATGATTCTGACTGGCTACTTGTGTTATTTCACATTTTTTACAGATAATAACATTTTGGGCTGTCTCTAGCACTATTAGAAACTATACGCACAATAAATCTGCATCCCTACTGCCTTAGTAAAAGCCTCTAAAATCCTTATATTCAAGGATTATTAAATTTACCCTCAGGGAAGGCAAGTTTCTGATGAGTCAAAGATGTTATCAAGTAGCTCTACCTCATGAATCTGTTATTTCAAAATCCTTCGCCAGGTGCCACCTAGTCTCTTTCTACATCATTAGAAAAAGATTAGTTAGGAAGTAGTGGTGGGCTAAATCAACCACACCTGCCCTCCATGTTTTCTTGGCTTTTACTTGGAGAACATTTATATTCTTCCCTATTACTTTTAATTACCTCTAAGTACACTCAATAAAGATATTAAATATAGGGATTGCACCAGATGTACACCATACCACATGACTTTTAATTTCTGAAAGGCAAGGGCCGTTCATGGCAACACACCAGACTTTCTTTTTGGTTTGACAGAGGACTTTGAGGGCAACCTTGATTGGTCCGCCAGACCTTTACATCTCCTTGCTCTCCACCTTAAAATTAAGCTGAACAATTGTTCTGACAATTTAGGCAATTAGCAGTTTTAGATAAATAATCTTTTTTTGGAGTGAAAGGAAGGATTCTGTGGAAACAGGGCAGGAAATTTTGACAGCCCATTGTGTTCCCAAGTGAAACAAGCAGGGTGAAGGGAAGTGGCAAGGGTAGGTTCTCCTTTGCTTCTCTGGGCTGAAGATGTGAGGCTGGAACATTTTGCAGCCACAAGCACGAAGGGCTGCACCCCTGCCAGAGCCAACTTGCCATGAGAGCTTCCAGCAGGGACACATCCCAGGGGCCACTAAAAGGCCTTTTTGTCCTTGTTAAAACAGACAAAAAACCCAAACCCAACAAACCAAAGCAACCTACATTAGGTAACAGGAGCCTGTGGGACACATGCTGTGACAGACATGCATGACAGTCTATACACAGGAAAATCGGATATAGGGCAAGAACCACGGTACTACTGTGGCCATAGCCTCAGCATGATTGCAAGATGGGCAGAAGGGTTAAAAAAAACAGGCAGCTCTTAGCTGCCTGTCATGTCTGGAGGAAAGATCCATCTGCACTGAGGAAAACAACTTCTCCAAGACTTGTGGGATTCAATTCCAATGAGCAAGCACAACAAATTAGAAGAGAGAACAGGGCCGTAGCTGTGACAAAACAACAGAGCAGCTTCGTGCAGCAGAAGTTAGGACCAGCCACCAAATCAGTGATTTTATTTAGTACACAGCTCCATGTGATAAACCAGTAATACCAGAGCAAATTCACAAGTATTTATTCTGCTCAAGCTTTACAATTTTCATCCAAATAATTCTTAAGCTGACTGGTTTAGGACACATACTGCAGTGGTCCCTGGCTCCTTCCCTACTGCAGTTATGAAAAGGCTTGCGATTTCTGAGATGAAGGAAGGTAAGTTGCTGATGTTTTAAGCATCACTTTGGTTTTGGCAGAAAGCTTTCAAAAAGAGGGAAGGGTTGCTGTGCAAAAGTTACCAAACTCAGATGAAAAGTTAGGTTAAAACCAAGTAGCACAATTACTGGAATTATTTTTAAAATGTTTGTTCATGGTGATTTGTGCTTGTTTGGATTATTTTCATTATGTTGCATTAGTGTTATAAAAGTTAATGTAAATTCTTGTCTTCAGGAAAGCATTTTATGCATACTTCCTCAGGTGCATAAGATCTTCAGTGAACACTTCCTCTGAACAGATGGGGCGAGACTGATGTTAGAGGTTACAGAGACAGGATGACTCTCCTTTCCCGAAGGAGAAAATGAGGCAGCCACCTCACTTCGTCTACTGGTAAGCACTAAATTTTTAAGCATGTAAATATTCCCAAACATGAGGTTTTCTGTGCCGTATGATGCATGTTTCTATTATTTCTGAGAACAGTCCCAAGGAGCTATTAAGTAGCGATTTCATCCAATGTGTTTTGCTGTTTCATTCCACAATGCTCTGCAAAGGAAGGTAACTGTTGGTACTCCCTTTTTACAAAAAGGGGATAAAACGATGGTGCACAAACCATAATTCATTTTTGAGGGGAGTTTTACACAGAAAATAATTAAATTTCCCCTGCAGTGGTCCTACTCCATGAATGAATTATTTTAATTTTTTTTTACCAAGCAATTACTTGAATTTCAGCTCTCAAAATTCCATCTCCAGACCAGAAGCAGTTGCAGATGAAACATTTCACTCATCCTTGGTTTTCTTACAAAACTGTATTTTGGAGTGAATGGTGGTTCTTATGCTCAACATAAGCTTGCAGCACTGCCTGACTGTACCCACCAACTAATTTAATTCCTGCTCTCCTTTACCGACCTAAGTCTGTAAAACTGCTGCATATCAATTTCTCAAACAATTATCACCACTGCTTCTGCCAATAAGTAAAACACAAGAAAGAGAAGCTGAAAACCTGTTCATGAAACACTGTCAATGCCAAAAGTCTCCTGGTAAGTTTGCTTTTGCACTGATGCATAGCCTATCCAGACATACAGAGGAAGACCCTAGGATCCACAAGCATGCCTTTAACAGCTGGTCTATTCTGACAAATGATTACATAGAGTAAAGTTCAATGAATAATTTACAGACCCTCTTGAAATCCATCCTTAAACCATAGCAGATCACATCAGTAACTCTGGTGCAAAGATTCTGAACCATCTTGAGGCAAAGCTATTTCAACATGCAGACTTTGGAAAAAGGGCTTTGCAGACAACCGAAATCCAGGAGGATGAGAAAACTGCCATAGAGAAACAGGTAACAGCAGTCATCAGAAATTCAGATACTGAAGCACTATGTGCACTGCCCTCTTTGCAGACTTGTTTGTTCTTGCATGAGCAAATGCAGAGCCTGCAAAACTAAGTAGCTACCTCCGACTGAAAAAATGGTCAGAGTCAGTTCTAATAGATCATCCTGCATGTGCCAAAGAAGGTAGCTTACCAAAATGTCAGCGCATTATATTGCACTGAAAATGCCTTGAGTTGTTTCTGAGTTTGATAATACCTTAAGGTCACATGTATTTCATGCACCTGTATCTGTAAGTCAGTGGAGACAAGTGGTGTGCCCTCACCCAGTGACTAACCCTTAAAGGGACTGAAATGTCTTTCAGAGTTGCATGTTTTTGACCTTGACTGCAGATGGAGTTTAAGACACTTCTGTTCATAAGTCAGCTGCCATCATTATGAGCACAGCCTACCCAGGGGAAAAATCCAAGAGCTTGCCAGTGAGGATCATGTTCAGACAGCTGAGACCACATCAAACCACTTCTTTGGGCAACCTGTTCCAGTGCCTCAGCACCCTCACAGCAAAGAACTTCTTCCTTACACCTAACCTGAACTTCACCTGTTTAAGTTTAAATCCATTACCTCTTGTACACTGCAGTCCCTGATGAGGAGTATGGTATTCTTGTAGGCCTCCTTCAGATATTGAAAGGCTGCTATATTAAGCATCCCACCGCTGCTGTGATAATGAATGGCAGCACTTTGGCTTACTTGAGGCTTACCTTACTGCTGCTGCCCAGCAGGGCTCAGGGTAATAAAAGAGGTCCCAGGGCACTTTGCTGGATCAGGAAATCAGACGTGCAGTGGACAGGATCCTCTTAGTAAACTGGATATTACCATTTCTAGTGCTAGTGCTAAGAACCACCTGTCTGTATTTTGAAGTTTTTATACTGCATTATTGTTTGGCCTTTAGGCTTTTCCATTTCCAAATTCTGATCACTAACTCTCCAGGGAAAGCGGATATGTATATATATAGGGCACTTGATATCTAACCTAACTGGTTACATAGCTTATAAATTACTCTGCATTAGAGGACGGGAGCGATGTTAGCAGAGTAAGGTTCTTGCATTGCTATCATTACCATTGTTCTACAGCCCTGCTGGAAAGTGGCAAAACTTAGTGGTTTCCTTATGTATGAAACTGAATCTGAAATAACACTTTAAAAACTAAAGGATGCATCCTGAAATGTTAAGAGCTGTAATAAAAGTAGTAACAGCTACAGCATGTTCTTAGCAACAGGTAATAGGTTGCATTACCATGGCAACTTTGAAGATATATCTTACTGTCATGCTACTCCCATCCGTCTCCCAAATAAATTACAGCATAAATAAAACCTATATTATTATTTAAACAGTACTTTTTGAATTCTCGTCTTCTGCTAGACTCCAAACTATTAAAATAAACACATATTTAATAACAAATTTCTAAGACTTGTATGCTTCCAATTCCATATACAAAGGTTTCCAAAATAGGTTTAGTAAAATGAATTTCATTTTGTGTAAAAGAAAAAGCACAACAAATCTGTGATTTGTCCAAGACAAATGCCAAAAAGAAGTATAGAGTTCAGATCTCTATGCATAGTATGTAGGCCAGCCTACTCCTATTGCCAGAGCCCAAAAGATATGGATTTTCTTCTCTCATAATTATACCCAGACCCTAAGTTATCTGAACCATAAATTACAACTTCTTAACTCTAATAACAGCTACTCTTTCACAGACCCATTTGCATCTGCCTATGTATTGCAACTTCAAACTGAATTATCTCAAATATCTACATCTTATTTGATTACACGGACTTCTGATTTATGCATTATCAAAGCTTTAAATACTTCTACTGTGAGAACACAACTGAACTTGAATTCACTGGTGAGGGTTTTGCAGTTGAAGAATAGATTCTTCTGCAGAAAGTTGAGGTACTTGCCAAGAACTTATTCAATCAAGTTTGCTTTACTGTCTACATTCTCATTTCTCACCTTCCTATAATATTTGTTAAGTAATCTTTTTATTTAACTTTTAATTTTTTTATTCTTCTATTTCCTCAAGAGCCATTGTTCGCAAGTGTATGCATTTTATGGGTTGCACTGATAAGTTGCCTGAGCTACAAGGCATCATTCTCATTTTCTGCTAAGGCAGTCTTACGTAGAAAAGCAGAAACTGGTTGATAATACAATCCATGAGTAACTAATATAGCCACTGATTCAAATTTGATATATTATAAAAACTTAATTTTTGTAAAATATCAACTGCTGTAATGACATAAATATTAATAGAAAAATGCTGACAATTCCAAAGTGGCACAGAATAACAGGAGCTGGTTTTGGGGAAATGTTCAATAATTTGAGTTTAACATTTTTATTTCTGGAGAGAAAGAGAGGGCATTCTTGGATTTAAAATACAGGACGGCAGTCATAAGCCCTGAGCTCATTTCCTGGTTTCTTAAGGAAAAAAACTGTTTCCTTTCCATGCCTCAGTTTTCCACTTCTGTGTTTTGTTTGTTCTGTGTAGACAGAAAGTTCTCTAATGCAGAGCCTCAGCAGTTAAACAGCATTTTCTACCTGCAGTCCCGGTCATGGTTTCTACATTGCCACAATGCAAACATTTATTATCTCTGCTTTTCAAACCAGAAACAGTTTAAGTTGGACAACATTCAAAGAAAATGAATGCAGAGGGTCTTATTCATGCCTTCAAACCAAAATTTGCTTTCAGCTCTTAACAGGATATTTAAGAAAATTTCCCTCTATTTCCATTGCTTTGCTCATGAGATTTCTACACCCTCCTTTTGCAATGGAACTACAAAAGGTACGTGTTCAAAACCGTAAGCAGCAATATAGCAACTGCCATTATAGCAACACATCACCCACTTCTGCAATGCTTAACATCAGCCAAACCCTAAAGTGTGTCAATAGTTTTTACAGAACGGCAATTCTGCCAGTGGAGGAGCTGAATAGGAAAAGTGAGAGACTGTTGGTATTTGCTCCCTTCTCATTTTGTGGTAGAATTGGGTGGCTGCCATTCACCTCACATGAGGAGATTCATTCTCTGCTGATTCAGTCTGTCTCTCCATATCTAGCACTTCTGTCTAGAGATCACATGGTGCTCACAAAACCCTTTAATCTACATCAGTACAGAGTCAACTTTAGAGCTAAGTTAGACATGATAAAGTAAATGAGTTTTAGTCTTGCGTGCATTAACCACTGGACAATCCTTCCTCATCAGTTTCTGCACATTCTTCACCTCCTCTTTTCCAACTCCCCTCCCTACCATATATATATATATATATGTGTATATATTCCTAACTCAGGTGTGACCCTTCTTCTTCCTCCGCTTTTCTTTGGCTCACTGGTAATTCAGCTTCCCTTCTACTCACTGTCTTCTCCTGAGACTGGAGTACTGAGTGGCTTTGTAGCAGCAAACCCAGCAATGTTGTCCACTTACTCCTTCCAATGGGGCTGCCCCAGGGGTCTTCATGGCTGGGAGTAAGCAGTGAAAGGGGGAAGGAGGAGAAGGAAGTGCTGAGTGTCGCCTCGACAGGCACAAGAAAGTGTCTGTAGTATCTGTCAGGAGAACACTTTACTCGCCAGCTGAAGCTTTGCTCTGACAAAGAGCTTCATCTACATACGAGTCTGAAGGCACAGATGTTTGAGATTAATGATCTGACTTTTGCTTGCACGTCATATATTGCAATAAATTCCTTCTTGTATTCAAAAGCAGTGTCTGTGGCAAATAGCTGGAAGCCTTCTTTCTTATTGGTTTTAAATTTAGTTTAGTTTCTCTACGGAACTTTCAAATACTTCCAGAAATCAGTGAACTTTTGAACGATAAGGCACAAGAACTTTGTCCAAAATAAGCACAGGTAACCTTAGCATTATTTGCTTATTCAAGAAAAGTATTTCCTGAACTAGCCCACGTCTGATCATGTATATTTCTTCATTTTTCATTTAGAAAGTGAAGAAATTTCATTCATATGACTATTTCATTCATGTGTTTTCAGCTTTTCAATAGAAAATACTATTTTGATAAAACCAAAATTTTTGTTTATTTTTGTTGATTTTTGTCTGTTTAGACAAAAATAAAAATAGTGTATATAGGTAATATAAATATTTGGATAGGAACATTTTTCATTTTGATGCTAGACACAGGAATAAAGGTACATAAAGTGGAAGCTGAGCTTGACTGTTCTACCACTCGGAAAATATTTTTCTCTTCCTGTTTTTTTACACTTATTATATTTTTCACTTTTTATATTTACACTTTTTATATTTTTCAAACAATACATTGGGTCTTAGGGGGGGAAAAAAAAAAAAAAAAGGAAACGATAAACCATCACATCCAGATCCCTAATCTGGCTTGACTTTAGCAAATGTACTACCTCTTGCACTTAAAAAGATCAGTGATTTGGACCATCTTTGCTGTGTACTATGCATTTAAAATCTAAAGCTTTAAAAAAAGGTGGCATAAGAAAAAGTTCTGGATCACTCTCATGTTACTCAAACACTAGCCTCCTCTCTGTGCCCAGTTCACTGTCATGGCTCAGTTCCTTTAAATATTTACTGTCTGAAGTACAATGAAATAGCAGTTTACCTTCTTCATTCATGGCACATTCTTAAGACAGGTAAGCATGAGCTGGCTTCATGAAAAATAATTAGCTACATATTTCTGCAGTTACAAAACAGTTGATAAACACGTAATTATGTATGCTTAGTCTTGATTTCCCTTTGACACTTAAGTTACAAATAGCAGTATCACATAAGGCACCTGCACCAAACACTACCCTTTGGGAGCAAAGGCCAGGCATACCTGGATCCAGACCCTGGATTTCAGAGTGAACTACTTGTTGCTCAACCCTTGCATCAACATGTGTTTGTTTAACAATCTTCCAAAACCACCATGAATGGACAGAAACATGATTTGATGTTGTAAAAATCATGCTACTAATTAATCTGCTAACTGGCTTAATCCAGAAGTCTCCACTTATGAACCACTACTCTGGAGCTACACCTACAATCCATGTCTGCAATTTGGGCCCACCACTGGCATAAACCTTGCCAAAGCTGTATCTACTGTGTCAGTGTCAAGAACACTGCTGGGAGGCATGTGCAGGCACCCCATGCGCAAGGGAGCCAGAGAGGCAGCTTCTCAGGGATGTGTCCGGTCCAGAGCATGCTGGCATCATACCCATCATACCCCTTCCAGAGGCCAAGATGCCCTGTCAGAACTTCCTATTTAATGTCTTCCAATTACTTCATCATTTAAGAAGTGTCACTAGTAAACATATTTAATGGTGCTATCTGCATTATATTTGAAGGTCACTAAAAGCCCTGTGCATTTTATCCTGGTTTTTGTTAATACAGAAAAACAACAAACCAGCACCAAAACCAGTATGACTATTTCAAACTATTTTACATGAGAAGTGCCTGGTCCTCTCACTGACAGTGCATGCTGCAATGCTGCCTTTCTCCACAACCAGGGCTGGAAACAGAAGCTGTTGCTTTTGTCTCCCGTGTTTTAACATGTTCTTAGGGAATTCAAATAATTGCTAAAATATTTCAGAAAGAGGAAGAAACTGCAATTTAAAACTTCTAATACAGCAAATAAAGACTTTTTTGGGTGGAGGCAATATAATACTGTTGATGCTTTTATAAATCCCAAAGGAACAATAAACTCTACAAATAATAATTTAATTTCGGTTTGTCTCAAAATTTACCTTCAAATTACAGCTTAACAACCCAAGAGTTCTGTCTTAGATACTCATTGAACAAATCCTTTTCTAAGCAATCCAGCCCCTCAGGCTCCCCCTCAAATAGTACTTTAAAGGAGAAAAAGCAAGACAGCGCTTCAGTATTTGATCTTCACAACCCCCTGTAAATTCCAATAGAGAGTAACTCTGGCAGAGACTTTTTGGCATGTGCATGTGAAGGCATATAAAAAGTATTTCTCGACCCATCATACTCTTGTACAATTCATCCTAAGCAGGAATTTTCTTTATTATTTTTTTTGGTGTGTTTGTTCTGGGAATTGCAAGACATAACACAGGAACAGCAGTAAGACTGCTGCCTTTTTCTTCAAAACAGATTAGCTTAAATAAACACTGAGTATATCTTAAAGTAACTTCCAGAATAAACTTGTGTTTTTCCTAGATTCTACCTTAACAGTATATTCAGTAGCTGGTTACCAAAGACAAATCAAGAACTCTATGAAAAATAACCTTAACTCTTTAGGCTTTACTTATGTATGTTATCTAAACCAAAGGTTCTGCAAATTAGCTTTTGAATTTATTACAGAAAAACAATGCAGAAACTCTGCTAGAAAACTCTCAAGAACCTTCTACCCCCAAATATTTGGCGGGGTCTCACTGAAGCAGTGAAACACTTACCTAAACAGCTGAAAATTTTGAAAAAGTTAAATTTTGATTTGGTTCTACACTGAAGAGAAAGTCCATGAAGATTTGTAAGCATCAGCTCATCATTATCACAGTACTGAAAAATGTCATAAAATTCTGTCTGTGGTTGCAAAACTGAATAATGTTTTGGACCAGGCTTTAATACCAGACAGATATTACTGGGGAAAATGCTGTATACTCTGTTAGTTCCCACACAAGTGTAGCATAATCTAAACTGCATTCATGGCTATTCAAACACAGATCCTAGATCAACTACATGGAGAAAAACATGGATTAAAATTCTAACAGCAAACAGAAGCTTGCTTGACATCCTAACAAAGGATATATATTCCAGTTCACCTTAAAGTAAGCTTCCTGCTTTATTCCTCCCCAAAAACTAATGGCAGAGTAATTATCCCTCCAGAACGCAACAGGATCCATTGCAGCAAGGGATTATTACAGAGAAAAATAAATCACTTCATCCAGCATAATTCTGTCTGTGTGGCAAGTATATTGCAGCTGTGAGCTCATACTTCAAGTCTGTCATTTCAGCATGAGATGCTCCTATTCTCTCCATTTTTATGAAATAAAATGAAGAACAGTTTTTCCTAGATCTTAGGTATCAGACACTGGTGCATTCAGTCCTTGTGTTGGCTCATACAGTTGCTCTGAGATCTACCATCCCATCTCCAGTTGTCTTAGCAGCCTTGGATGCAGATGGCTGCTGGGCAGGGAGATCTCACGTGCACAAGGGCTGGTGGAAGTGCTTACAAGCCGTTACTCCCCACAACACAGCTGAAGAGCCTGTCCTGCTGTTTCACCTGAAAAGACAAATCTCATTTTCCTGAACTGACATTCAATTCGTATATGAAAGGGGAAAATAATTTCAAATCTGCAGAAACAGGAATGAGGTTAATATTGGATTTCTAAAATGGAACATACGCAACCATTAGTAAAATATAAGCCTTGTATCCACCCTCAGCACAATGACACATGCGAAGGAAAAATACCATATGATACACTTATACTACTGGGATACAGCAGATTCTGGCTACAGAATGTTCATCCTTCAGATATGGATCCCCCTTTTTTTTTTTGGTAGGACTAGTCTGATGAGATACATGATGGAGAAACTGGACCGTATCTTAGAAAATCACAGATTTTGGTAGGGTAGGAAATCATTGCTTTGAGCAGTACTTAGTGTAGCTGTTGTAAAAGGTATGATATTGGATTTTCTTTCTGCACAAAATAAGCTTCTTAAAGCATAGGCAGGTACACCAGACTAGTGCAGAGGCTGTTACTCGAGTTTTTTCCACAAGTACTGGAAAAAGGTACTGGAAAAGAAGCAACTTTGCCAACAATCTCTCTACCACTACTTACCATCATCAGAAAATATGCATGTCATAATGAGAATTAGTAGCCGTAGAGTACAAATGTTTTCTTTACACTACATTTAGGAGAGCGTTGAGGGAGTGGGGGGAGATCAAAGGCATCTATTCTACAGCTTTCTGCACTGTTTAGTTCAAACTTGATTTTTTTTTCTTTGAGATTTTATGTGCTAATTCTTACCATATTTTCGGTTGAAATCAAATAGATTTTAGCTCTCGTGAAATGTCACCTAATGAATAGTGAAGCACTTAGTGTTATGAGAACTTTCCTATAAATATTAACATTACATGCAGCAAAAATAAACATACTGAAAACCCCCTCCTACACTATAGAGTATCTTCAAATATCTTCAGATGATTTCACATCCTATTCCTTGCAGGGCAATATTGTCTCTGACCAAAACAGGTTTACACATTTGATAGATTCTGAGAAGAAATTCTTTAACAATCTTAATTCTCTAATCTTAACAATAGCAATAAATGGTGTGAAATATACTCATTTTATGGAAAGCTATTCTGCATATCCAAGAAAGTTTCACCTCTACCCATTCTTCAGTTGCTTTTATTATTTAAACAGTACAATAAACGTTCAATAAGACCTTGTGTTTTTCTGTTGCATTAATATGAATTCTTACTCAATGAATTTGAGGTTTTTTTCCCCCCCCAGTGTAATTTTTTTGCAAAATATCAGACACTTAACATTTCAGATTTATCATAATTAATTTTATACCCAAAGACTGCCAATGACATGTTTGCTATTCTATTGCTTTTAAGAGGAAAAGTGAGTTTATATAAACAGCCCTACATTATCTGCCTGGCAAGCTATCAGCTCCATCTGTGAGCAGTCCTTTAGTCTGGAAGTTCCTGCCTAATTGCTGCACACAGATGTTCTCCTGCTGTAGCTGTAGACACCACAGATGATCCTGCCATGTTAACCAGCTAAAAGATGTTCCTATCCCTAATTCAAAAGTCTAAAAACCCTTATACACAGCAGAAACACAAGGTCTCACTTTACCTCCAAAGCCACATTTTCCTAAATGCAATGTTTCTTAACATCCCTTTTAGCTGCTAAGTGGCATTTTCTTTGTCAGGAGACCCCCAGACAACTTGCCTGTCACTATACTGCATTGTACAGCTCATAGTAGAGCTTTCCTATTATTATGTTAATTTGTCCCCCAACCATGAATCCATAGTGCTGTGGGTATACATACCTAACATGTTACTAGTCTGTCCACACTAGTGAGAACTAGTCAATTTGCATGAAGATACTTTTAATAGTATTATAAATACCTTTGCTCTCTTCCAGGAGGAAGAAGTTTCTACCCTTTAAAAGCACTGATTAAACAAGCCTTGCAATGAGTTTTCTAACTTCTCTGTATGCTACTTTGTGAAGCTATCAGTCATCTTGATACACTTTCCTACTGCCTTTTCCCCCAGTCCAGACTCCCCAGGAAATACTTCCCCCAGTATCCTGGGGAGATGAACCACACACAGCAGCACTCCCCATGTTCTCAGATACCTCCTTCAGACCTCTCTAAAATGCATGTCTTACCCTGGCACAACAATGCATCTATTTGTCTGTCTTTGCTTCATATGAAGTGCTTTTCATCCCTTTAACAGTTACTGAAACATTTTTTATTGGCTTGTCTTTTCCACGATAATTTACTAAGCGCCCCTACTCTTTTATTCTCTTCACTATCTTCAGGACATAAATCCACTCCTCTCATAAATGTAAATTCATCCAATCGTTCTATAAATTTGTTAAATACCACCAACTGTTGTAGCAACTTCATTGGTGAAAACTGCTTTTATTTCTCTGTTTGAAGAGGGACTCATCACTCAGGTTACTTTTCCAGTATCTTTAACGCCTCACCTTCTGTCTCTCCTTTATGATTTTGCCCTAGATATACTACAGCAAGGAAGGCCCAGTCAGCTCCCAACTTTATTAATCACTCCGTTGAACATACCATCCACATTATCCTTTCTTTTCTTTTTTTTCTCTTTTCCCGGCATGTGGAAATTCAGCCTAGCTTGGTGACAAGGACGTTTAAGCTCTCCTCATCCAAGCAGTGGTCTTCTTTTCAGATGGTTTTGAGAGATCACCATCATGCTATACTTGCCAGACACTACTTTTCACTGACGTAGCCTGGGACAATGTCTGAAACACTCTTAAGTCCTCCCACACAAGTCAGAAGAACTCCAGCTTGAATTCAAGAAGAGGATGTCCACTGAGGCTGTGCAGTCTCCATCCTCAGAGGTTCCTAAGACCTGGCTGCGCCGGACCCTGAGCAACTCAGTCTGAACTCACAGCTGAGCTTGCTTGGAGCAACATGTGTGGTTCTCAGTATTTTAACTCAATGTTGTGCCTCTGGTATTGTCTGAGAGCAGAGGACGGCAGAGTTGCAGGCAGCTCTGCATGACGCTTTACCACTGCAGCTGTTCCTGCTTCTGGAAAGGAAAAAATGTCTTGCTTTAAACATTTAACAGGCTCTTCTTTCTCCACTTTGGGTGATTCACAAATTATTACTTTCTTTCATGCATTTGTATATCCTTCATATTCTCTGAGAGTTCTGGTCTCATCGCTCATCGACATTCTCCAGGTCAGTGGCCCCTCTAATCATTCTTTCTACATCACATTTAATCCCACCAAATCTCATTTCTGCTGAAGATTTCAAGTGAGTTCATTTCTGAGATTAGCCTATCAAGACAATCTCTGGTAGCAATGTCAATTTCATTTTCATCTTTGCTTTGTCAAGAAGCAGAACAACATCCTGTACATTACAAACTTCTCCTGCTGTAAGACCACATTCTGCTCCCTGAATTTCTTTTGGTGAAGCTGCTTTTCAAACTGTGCCCTCCTCCTCTGGTTGTCATTCCGTGCGCAGGGGCAACACAGGCTGTCTGCAGGTTCAAGACAGCCAAGGCAGGCGCACCACTAGGCACCATCTGAGCCAGTGGAGGTCTGAGTTCAGGCAGCCATGTGTGACCTGTCATTGCTCTTCAACAAATATTCAATATCCTTATTCTTCTCCACCACTGTTTATTTGTTTGTTTGCTGATTCTTCTCTGTACACTCCAGGTTCAGCCAGTACCGAAAAAATGCCACTTTAATATTGATCCATTTGCAATAGGAATGGGATAGGCCAGAAGCCCTGCCAGAAATCTCGCTTGAATGTTAACCTCTGTTCAGAGCCATTGAACCGTTAGGCTGCCAAATTCCTGACGAGAATATGGTTGTTATTAAAACCCTATCTTCTCATCTAGAAGACCTTATGTGAAGTTCTGTAATTGCTAGTTTTGGAGACACATTTCACACTACAATTTAGCCTCACGTTCTCCAAGCCAATGAACATTTTTATTGGCTCTGTGAGGTGTCAGGCCTTCAACGACGTGCAGGTGGTGGGTGGTGGTGTTCCAAGCTTCAGCCCCTGTTGCTTTCTAATTGTTCGGGTTTTATTTATGTTTTGATTTTGTAGTAACGTTCCCACAGCCTGCTCTCATTAAACTGCTGAGGCACATGTAAAATCTTGCTATATAGGATGAATACATCTTGTTTCCCAGATCTCTCTCACCAAAAGAGCAACTAGTCACCAGCAGAACAAAGTTTTGAGCAGCAGTTTCCTTAACCAACACAGCTACTGAAATTCACTACATATGTTCACAAAAATAATTCAAATCTTGTGAGAAAAGTTCCTTCTCCTACTCCCTCATCTCAGTTGCATGACACCAGATCAATACTCTGTAACTGGAGCTATTCAGCTAGGCAGATTAATGTCAGTAATTTATAAGAGTTCGGAAAATATGACATTCTTAGGTTCCACTTGGGTATTTGGCATCTTTCAGACAACATGCCATCATAAGACATTACACCATGCTTTGATCTGTGAAGTTTCCCATGCACTGAGTGATGTTTAGAATGCAATTGCTTTAGAGCATATGATCTTTTTTTTTTTTTTTAACTCCCACAGTTAAAAATAAATGCTTTAAAACCCTGAAACAGATAATACATGTGATATATCCAATAGCAAGACCAGTAAAGACAAGCACATTAGTCTCATCATAAGTTACAAGTCAAAGACAATTCAAGGTAGCAGCTGGAGAGAACGGTACTGAACTAATATGTATTTTACTCAGTTTGGCTAAGGTATTCTACTCCTCTCTATATCATCCAAAAGCTCCTGTCCCTCAACTGCTTCCAGTGTTTTACTGCTGCAAATATTTGTGTGGTAGCCATGATGAAAACTGCCTCACCTGAAAAGAAACAAAAGCAGTCTGGTACAGATTTGGTTGTCTCAACCACATCAGTTTCCCAATTATCATCAGTATTCCCAATTACCACTATACCAACTATCATGGCATCAGCACAGCGATAAGAATCAGTGAAGTGAACATCACTATGAGAAACACTTACATGGCAATTCTGCGCAGGAGTAAAACCCAAGTATTTTGTCTTTGGTTTTAGTTTGGTTTTTGTGGTCTGGGTTTTTTTTTAAACCACAGGATAGATCACACACATTAATTATTCTAATGGAAAACTATCAATGCATGGCAGTGATACAGGACTTCTCTAAAGGCTATATTAGCAGATCAACAAGTGGCAAAGTTTCCCATGAATTAAATCAGACTGGTATAGCATTGGTATACCATTCAGTCAGGTACCTGAACAATGGGAACAAAAGTAAAGCACAAAGAGAAATTAAATGCAATATGCACTTACATACATTTAAAAAGACCCCATATTTAAGTATATAAATATATATTTAAACACTTTTTAAAGATTTTTAAGATGTGATGCCTCCTAGCAGAGAATTGATGAGGTAGTCAAAATAGCTTCAGTGTAAATTTTTTTATCAAGAGAAACAAAGGTTTAAACATTGCAAATATTTCAGGAACATATCCCTTTTCCCAAATTTTATTTTACAGTGTTATTCTGAGATGAAAAAAAGATTGAAATCCAGAAAATAAACTGTCCTCTCACTCTTATTTATACTTTTATTCACTTGGAAAACAGACGTTTGAGGATAAACTGAAAGAAAATACATATGCCGTGACCCTGTTATGTCTTCAAGAAACACTGAAGAATTTTTATGTGAGTAGTGATTAAAATCATAAAATATGCACGTTTTTCAACTAGTATTGTTAGGGGTTGCTTTCCTTCACAGAGCCTTCTACAAATGGTGAGATGGATCCTAGCCAGTCCTAAATATAGGATAAAGCCAGCCTTTTCCAGTTAATGCAAGCAGGGCATGAATGTAATCTACACTCAGTTCATTCTCATGTAGCTGTTAAATATAAAATCTATTTCACAGATGGGAAACTGATGCCGGAAACTGAAACTGACTACTGAGAATCCAAGGTTTTTAAACCATCAAGTCCAAAGTCCTTCATGTCAAACATTGCTCATCCTATATCTATATATTAACTAAAAGATTTAGTTTTAAGTAAGATGTTTTGATCTCCAAGAGACTTCTGCACTTCAGGACAAAGGTGAAGAACAGGACAGCACTTCAGGTTCTCCGTATCCATCACCCCTGCAACAAGTAGATAACTGATGTGTCTGGGCGGTTGCAACAGGCGAACAAACGAAAATCATCATGAGCCCCAAATACAATTTGTTTTAAAATAAATTCATAGTGAAACTGAAGAAGGCCCTGTATTTATACCCAGGTCACTAGTGACCCTACAACATAACTCTGAGTTTCCATGCCACAAAACATCGCTAAAACAAACAGAGCAAAGTGCAGGGCTGGACCTGAGTTTGGGGGTTTTTCTAAGGCATGGGTGGCTCCTGGTTCTGGGCTCCAGTCCACAAACGGGAAGAGTAACTGCCTAGTGCCACTTTCTTTTCCCACTTAGATGCTACAAAAGGTGAGTCTAATTGCAAGTGCAATTGAAGCTTTCCATCTATCAGGTCAATGCACACTGCCCTACAGTTATTTTTCACAATCTGTAAGCTAGAGACAGGAGGCGAGTGGCATTAAATGAAACCCACTCATAACTAAGGGAAGTAAGTGCTAATACAGGAAACTGAAAAATCAGATGAAAATTAACAGAACAGACAGAAGGAAATGGCATTAAGTCCTTGAAGCAAGAGACCATTTAAATAGCATCTGTTCCATCTTCATAAGCATTTTGAACCTCAAGTTACTAAAATTCACTAAACCTTCTCAGGCCTCAGCATAAACACCACTGTAGAAATAGGATGGCTTTCCTCTGTTAGGGAGGTATTAGTCCTGAGGAGGTCATATTGCTAAGTAAGAAGTCACTTTGAAAAAGAACTTGCATGTTGGCTGAGGCAAGACAACAGACAACAGTCAGTATATAAGGCACAAAGTTACCAACAACTGTGCAAAATGAAAATGTACATGCACATCCAAAATACGTAGCAGGCACAGAATTGCTGCAGTGCAGATGGCTGCTCTAAAAGATGTAAATGCAAACAAAACACCCCACTGCCTAGAACATGATGTTCTTGAGCATGTCATGGCTAGTGTGACATCTTTGAAAGTAACTCATTTGTTAGGTATGAAAGATGATAAGTAATTACTTCTTCACAGCTCTGCAGTAGGTTCAACATCCTTCCTCCTTTGTGAGAAAAATCTATTACAGTCGACTCTGAGCCTCCATAATCGTTCTCCATTAGTAATGATTTACATGATATTACAGCTGTCACTGAATGTCAAGGTAATTTCCCAGTTTTCTTTCTTTGAATCCTTTCAGAAATTCTACTTTAAAAGAGTACCTACTGTAAACACATTCTAACAGAGGAGACTGCTGAAGAGAAGGACATGAGACAGTAATCTTGAAATATCTTGTCATTACAGAATTGACATTAATCAGTTCTAGCTATGAAGACTTTATATTTCTCTTTGCACCCAAGGAAACATCGTGAGGAGTGAAGAATTCAATTTTCTTATCTGACAGCGGCACCAGGACTGGGTAGAACAATCTGTCACTCCACTTGGAAAGTCAGTTACGTGATGTTTTTAACTCAGGTGGCTTCAGTGCTTCTCAAAAAAAAAGAGTTTATTTTCATAAAAGGCACTTCTGAGGATTACATGCCAAAACTAGCTTTAACTTCTGCAGACATGAAAAAATACCAAAAAAAGAATAGGCCATAAGTTACCTCCAATTCCCAGCTGCAAGCCTGGAGAAGAAGCAGGCACTGGAAATTTATGTAGGCTGCCTCCCACACCAGTCCTGAGGTCGAACAAGTGAGGCATGCTGGTCCATGACATGGTAAGCTGGCAGAGCAGCATGGAGCTGTAACATCCTGGCTGTACACATGCCTGTGAGATACCAGACCCAAAAAAGGTGTACACAAGCATTCTCTCATCAAAGGAACTGTTCTAGATTACATGGGTAGACCTGAACTTGGTGGGTACAAGTACCCAAGCTGCAGGTACAGCTTCTTGGTGGGTGTGACTGATGCAGTTGATTATGGTAGTGTTTGCAAGATTTGTTAAGAGGATCTTCTCAAACCTTAGAGACCCAAGCTGTGTTCTGCATTTCTTATTGACAAATGTAGTCAAAAGACAACACTGGCTTCTAATAAGGAAGATTAAGATTCTGAAAGAAAAACACAGGACAATGCTGTATAATGCCATTTAGATATGGAAAATGAACAGTTTGGAAAATCATAAAAGGCAGGAAGGATGTACTGGCTGACACAATTGGACCACTGCTTTTAAAATGGCTCCTAAAGCAAATTTATACCTTGGCTGATTCTTTTAGTATGGGTGGTTCTTTAATTTACACTTACTAAAGATTCTTCAGGAACTACTTCTGAAAGCATAAGTGAACTTCAAAAGGAGTAAGATCCACTGGAAATCTGCCCTGGGCAGATTTGGTTTTATTTTGTACAATCCATCTTTCTTCCTAACACAAGACCCATTGATTATCACTATGGAGGAAATCTGCTTTCTTTTAAAAAGTAATTAAGAATAAGTTGGTTTGCATTCACTTCTCCATGTCATAAAACAACCGCTAACATTTATGCTATTGGGGGAACTTCTGAGGGAGATTAGGAGGGAGTTTCGTGGGCTTCGCTGGCCCAGAGGATGATGCTATCCGTTATTCCGGAGTATTGCACTGTGGATGAGGACAGAGTCACACGGACAGAGTCACACAGACAGAGCTAAAAGGAAACAGCTGCATCCACCACTGACCATGCCATGACTGAACAGAGCAATTCACTCCTAACAGCTCCATGCTGTCCATAATGACCAATCTAGAGTAGCACATGCTACTTGGAAAAAATAATTATCTGTCAAGTAGCAATTTTCCCAATAAAAATAAAGAAGCAGTTCTTGGAGGTTTCAAACTTCATCAAACATTGTTCTTCCCTAACAACCAAAGTAAGTGGGGAAAATACTGTGATACTATTCTGTGAAGAGGACAGAGACCAAGAGAGAAGTAGAAGGCTAGAACTGTTTTAAGCTGTAAGTCATTACAGATTATTTACTTATTTATTTTTAAACACACTCCCCCCAGCCCACAAAAAATAAAAACCATAAACCACCAACTTGGTAGAGATGTTTCCTTAATGTTTTATAGCACATGACAGGAGAACACTATTTATCCAGGTTTGGGGAAATATCCAAAATCGTGGTCAATGGTTACATACATTAAGTACTTAGGAGAGACATCACGATCATACTTGAATTGCTAACAATTACTTCATGAAAAGTTAAGTGATAGACAGACGTAATTCTGGTGAGAGCAAATTTCATTTTGTTCTTTCTTCTATTTTCTCCTATTCTTATTTTTTAACATCACACCCAAGGAAGGACAGTTGCACAGGTCAAGAGCAAGCATTGGCCAATCAGCAAACCCTCAGATCCTGTGAGCTTTACCAAAATTATTTTGGCCAAGATCCTTTAAAAAACCTCACTTTGTAAACTCCTAGGCAGAAGTGGGGCAAGTCACTTAAGGCTCATCCAGGCACACTAGCTATGTAGTGTGTTGGGTCCCACTGAGTGTTGGGCTCTGCTTCACCAATTTCTCCTCCAGGACTCGGGTAGAAGGATAAAGGAGTGAGAAGGACTGTTTCCTTTCCTTGCAACTGCAATGGGGAGGGATTGGGGTAAGCAGCACAAACTGCATTGGCTTGGCCACTGCATGGTTTGTTTACGCTTTCAGAGCTGCTGGGCACTGGCAGCGGGGCAGGAGGGCAGGCTGAGGGCCAGGCCTGCCATGCACGTTGCATCTAGGAGTACAAGAATGTTTCAGGCTGCTCTTACTCTGACAATGTGAGAAATAAAGGCAGCTTTGGGAAGGGAGTGGACTTAGAAGCTAAGAGGTAGGCCGGTCTTGTGCATCTGATTCATGCCTTGCATAGCCACCGAGATGAAAGTCCCCATGGACCCATCCCAGCCTTCCAGTAAAACCTCTGACGATGTCAATTTGGGGAACAGAGAAACTTCCAGTCACAGACCCTACACTACTCTGTGCTCCTCCAGCCCGTTTCTCCATACGTCCATCTGCTTCTCCCAGAACTTCCACCCCTCTGCATGGCCTGACAAGTCCCACCAGCCTTTCTCAGCCTTCCTTGTCCTGGCCTTGCTGCCACCAAAGGCAAGGACAGAATATGCATTCCTGTGTCTTTGTTCCTGGAGCGGCCAAATCCAGTTTTGCTCTCTTCATCAAAAAACCCTGAGCTGGCTCTAGATCAAACTAACCTCACTGAGTGTAGTAGAACCTGAAGGCTGAGATAAACTTACTTCCCTATTTCAAATACTTAAATGTAAGCATTTTCATGTGAGCTACCTGTCTCAGCTCCCATTGCAGTCAAAGCCATCAGGCGGTGTAGCCTAGAGAAGTACTGACTCAAGTTTCCACTGGCTACAGCTGGAACTTAGGTACCTAATTTCAATACCTTGAAGCATCTTAACTTGGAGCTGAATCACTGACCCCTAGTGACCAAGAACAAAATTCCCTAAAAGGACTAGAACTCTATGACAAGCTGTATAGAAAGGTGATAACTACGTTAAACGCAGAGGACAGTTAGAATAACACGGAAAATTCTATTAGATTCACCTTATTTTTTGTGGAAGTGATGCAATAAAATATTTTCAAATGTACCTGTCACACAGCTAACTGGATTTGAAAGTTATTAGTTCAACAGTACCAAGGGAAAAAGAGACCTCTAAATAAGTTTTCAGCAGAAACCTATTTTCTGGCTATTCCCCAAGAACCCTCTAGCTTTCACTATGATTTCTCATTGTAAATTCATACTTTCACAGTCTTAACTCAGGAAAACTAAATTCATACTAAAGCGTCCGCTTTTCACAGCAATTTATGTTTAAACTCGACTAATTACACTAAACCCCTAGCAACTAACAGTACACAACTATGCTTTGTGAAGTCAAAACTCAGAAACCAGTCATGACCACAGTAATTATATAATAGTTGTGGTCAGATTCATTGAGCTACATAGGATGGTGCCCATATCTGAATATTTACTAACTTACAGCTTACCACAGTTCATTAACCACCATCTCATACGCAGTATGTTAGATGCTTTCAGGCTGTACAAACCCACTGCAAGACAGGGAAACATCCTTTGCCAATTTGCCTAAATCTATAAATCTTTGCTACCTGAAACTAGCAAGTAGTAATTAAAAGGCTCCTCTTATCTTTCCAAATTCAGTCCCACAATGTAAATGTAAAAATCACCACTGCTGTGAAGTCTCTCACACTCCTGTTTCACTGCACCCGCACAGCAGCTATATGCAACAACAGAAAATGAGGATTTTCAACAATGAGGAAGTAAAAAAAGGATTTTTGAAATCCGAGTGGGAAGAAAGTGCAGTCTAAGTCAATATGACAGTTTGCTCAGGTAACTGGAGAATGCTATGACTGCCTAGTTCAGTGAATTCTCATATACAGATGACGTTCTTGTTTAATTCAATTAGTGCTAGAATGAGCAGCTTTCACTGCTGGAGGTATGGTTTTCCTCTAATTTCTTGCCTTTAGGTGAAGCAGCCTAATGGAAAGGCAACATTTTTGGTCTCGGCAAAGAGTTACAAAGAAAGTTAAATCACATTTTGGCTGGATTGGAAATACTAAGGGAATAACAGTATTTCTGTTCAGTTTCCACTGGATTTTTGGTAAAGAACTTCAATGGGCTATGCTAAAATGAAGCAAACCTAACATTTTTAGGACAGGAGTAAAATTACTTTAAGACATTTCCTTGCGAGCACACAAATTAACATCTATGGCTTTGATTATTCCACATATGTAAGGTCGACTGCTAGGGCAGACCACTGATTTTGGTCCAAATCCTGTCAATAATCACATAAACAGGCCTTGTATGATTCACAGCCTTCATGTCCTCAAAATAATATCGAGATAACACTTCTTTGCGGGTTTTTGTGCAAGCATACATTTCAGCTATCATGGAGCAAACCTGAAAAACGTAGGGGAAATAAATGCTAGAAAAAAACCAAAACCCCAAAAAAACTATCTTCCAAGTCTCAGAAGACACTGTTCTCAATGTGTGGTTTACCCATCTGTCTTTAGGGGTATCCCCGCCTGCCATTTCTAAGTGGGTCTAAAAAAAGAAACACAAGGACAGAAGATATCTGAGCCATGGGTGCGCCTGCAACAGGATACTGCATTTCAATGCAAATTTTGCACAAGCACCCCTTGTGACAGCAAATAATTGTATTACTCTACTTTTCTAGATTTTTCTGAATGCCTGTAACAGAAAAGGCAGTTTTTAAAAAGTGCTGACGTACAGACGTCATCTCCAGTTGATTACAATGACTTGCATCTCTGCTATTTGTAATTCTGAATCAATAAATTTGTGTGGAACTAGTAAGTGAATGAACTAAAGTACTTTAACTCATGAGTATTTTTATCACATATATCATTCTCTACATTGTTCTACCAAGATAAGAGAAAATAAGACACAACTGTAAGGAAGGAAAGCTTGAGTGGTTATTTGACTATTTTCTGTGACTCTCAGCTTTACACTTCCAAGAACTCTATGGAAAGGATGAGGATATTCTCATCACTGCTGAAAAGAGATAGGGGTGCATGCTGTGGTCTTCTGGAGATATTTTTTTTACTCTTTCTGCTTTTGTTTTCAATGTAAAGCAAATTTTACGCTTACTAGATACCTATGACCACTCGTCATTATTTTCTGAAGTTCGTGGCTCAGTGACTAAACCTCTCATTAGAAGAAGGAAGGTTTTCCCTCACCAGGATATTTTTCCACTTCAGGCCTCCTGTATTTCCTTCATTCACCTGCTTGTCTTTTCAAGGAAGATGTATAAAGTTAAAAATACACAGCACCAGCATTCCTTCTTTCTGCAGTTTATTTAGTGCTGCCAGCCACTGTTGTGCACGAACTCTGCACCTCAGTATTAGCAGCATGCTGGAGCCCATGGGGTACTGCATGAGAGGCTTCTCCCAGCCAACAAGTTGTGTAAACATGTGCTTACTGCACAGGTGACAAAGTTTTTGGCAGCTCAAGGATGATTAAAATCTCGAAGACCCTGGACTGTGCCTCTCTTTAAGCAGAAGGAAAATGGTGGGTAAATACAGCAAATTCACACTTACCATTTAGCAACAGCTTTTCTTTCTTCATGATTAGAGTTTTTGTAATCTTCCTGTCAAAAGTTGTTTATTTCATACACAGGCACTGCTGCACAAAGCCCTGCTAATCTGCCCTTGCCGCCCCCTCCTGCGCTTCAAATACAATAAGAGGTAATTTTCTTTCCTTATTTTTGTGTAATTTATTAATGTGAAGGACGTGTACTTTTCATTTAAAGCCTTCTTTATACCGGTCTGAAATACCATGTCTTAGATATACGCATTAGATATTTATTAGACATAAACAAAAGTACTGTCAAAGCTGACACTCGAAACAAAAAATTCTCCTTTCCCTAACACTTCTCTGCTCTACAAACTACCATATTATTTGCTGTACTGAGATTCTGACCATGAAAGACTGTTCTCGTTGGTAAATACAGTGTAAGCTTCAAACTCTTATTAGCATCCAGCACATCTGCTTGCCTAAAAGATGTCCTTTTGCAGTTTTCATTAAACACGGAATCATGCAGTGAGATGAAAGAGATTTAGAAATATAATGTTCATGTTTTCAGGCCGGGTATATCACCCAGAGCATGATGAGATGTTACAACTGCACTTTCAGCATTTTAGGACAGAAAAAAGAGTTAATTGGATCAGACTGGCTCTCTCATGCACCCAGGCACACTTTGGAGATGCTCTGAAACTGGCTTTCTCTGGCTTTTCCTTCCTAAGAGTTGCTACCTGCAGCCAGTCATGGTAAATTGCTGGACGCTTAGGAAACAACCAAAATCATCTTGCTGGGACAGAAGTAAAGAATGCAGCCTAAGGCTTCTCTATGCCACTCATGGTTTGATCCTGTTCTATCCTAAAAACACCTTCAGGTCTCAAACCCAGTACAGCCACAGTTCTGCAGAATCGACAGGCCTGAAACAGATAATGGACGCATCAGTCAAAGAACAGAGTAAGTCTGAATGTTGACCAAGCAAAGGTAAATACACTAATTAAACAAAAAAAAGAATTTTACTCTGCCCCAGCCCCATAGGGTAAGTCAGATTAACAACAGGGTGTTATAACTAAGAATTAGGACCCTGAGGATTTCTTAACTTTCATTTTCACATCTGTACATAAGTATCACTCACTGCCGCTCCCAACAATTTACTGTTGTGTTCAGTGACAAAATACATAACCTTGAAAAGCCTCACCAACCCTGCATTTCAAAGGCATTTCATAATTGTTTACCTCTTGGCCTGAACAGTAGTACTGTATGTCCAAGGCCCCCTTGAACTTGCGTAACTCAAAACTACCTAGAAACTCTTCCTCAAATGATTCTAATTTCTTCACAGGAAGAAAGCAAGCAGTAATTATAACATATTCAAACAAAGGATTTTTGTTAGGGTTTTTGTTAAAAATAAAAGATTCCTTTTTTTTTTTACTCCAGAAAAGCAGTTTTCATTCCTACTTATTTCAAAGGAATGCCTGTAATTTTGCGGTATTAGACAAACCCCAATTAGCAGTCCACAAGGTGTTCTGAAAAACAGTGCCTAATGTGTTACAGACACATTTAGTGGCCAACTTCCAACATCCTGAAAAAATGCCCTTTTTGAAAGAAAGTTTGGGAATTAAGTCCCTTCAGTGTTACTGGGAAATGCTGACAGAAATAATTCTTCCAACAGTTAATAAAACTTTTTTTTTTCCTATTAGTTGTTGGTTACATTCTCTTACAGGAAAAGAGCAGGATATCTGCGGCAGTCGAGCAATTTGGTTTCCTTCAGTCTTTCCTTAAAATCAGTTCCATAACTACTTACTACTGAGCAAAGTAGTTAGTCTTACAAATCTGAGCCATTATCTAAGAACAGTTCCAACCATATCCATCAATTACATTTGTTTACATTATTCAGATTTTCTTTTCAGTTTCCTGGAATCTATTAATAGTGGGATTTTTTTTTTCACCTGAACAGCACCTAGCATAACAGCATGGGTACCTAGGCTGCACAATAGGGCAACATCTGATTTTACAACAGTATGAATAGTAAAGAGATAGGGAGTGCTGTTTATTTTGGGAGTTATCAAGACTATCACTGAGCAGAACACCCTGCCTGACTCAGCTTACTCACACTTCATCAAGACCCCACAGATTTAAAATACCCAAAGCAGCACTGACACACATAAGTGACAGTGAAGATACTGCTCATTCACAGCGCTTTCTATTCCTCCCTTTCCCACCAGAACTACAGAAATGTTTTATGAACGCGCAAGCCAGAAGGAAGCTAAAGGACATTATACGTATGTGCATTTCAAATGCTCACAACTATATTATGCGTGTATTTTATATTCCTTAATTTCTGTTCCATGCAGAGGAAAGAAATCTCATCCTGTTAGTAATCCTCTACAAGCGATCACAGCCTAGCCAACTCCAATAAGCATGTTTTATCGCTCAATTAGCTGTTTATTTCTATCACATCTATGAACAGAAGCTAGATCTCCAAAAGTTTAAAACCTTTTTTTTTTTTGGCTCACATTCTACATGCACGGTTTCTAAAACTCTCATCCTTTCTCACTGACACATAAAAGTTCCTGCTCTCCTTTTTCCAGTTTCCCATCATGCCCCAGCTCCTCATGAAACTCCAAGAGGCCCTGGCAGGCTCAAAGCCTCCCTCCCATTCATTTGCCAGCATAAACTGGGGCAGAGTGGGCCTTACTGGACTGAGGAACAGAAGGGAGAAAGCTTTGTTACAGTCACACGTCAAAGATTTTAATTACCATCAGGATAAACACAAAGGGAATGTGTACCTTAAACTTTGATCATTTTTTTCTAAATGCATAGAATAACATGCATCTCTAGAAGCAGATCATCAGTCTATAGATAGTGTAAATAAGTACTGACTGGTTGAATCAGACATATGAGCTTGTGGGGATGAGTATCATTTAATTCCTTCAATAGCATCTCAAAACTGATTTTTGTGTTGGTTTACCCAAGAAGTCAGCTTTGCTGGCCAACTGTCATTTTATTCTTCCTTGTTTCAAAATTTGCAAAAAGGAAAAATGTATTTTTAAAAGGGAAAGCTATAAATCAGTAATTTAAATGTTTCTGAGGAAAGATCAGAGATTCAGCTGAATGATTCTTATAAAGTTGGCTTTACCTTATGACTTACTGGTCCTCAAGCAGCCAAAATTGGGTCAGACGGTCCCTTCTGGTTCACTGTGGTTCAGTCTAAGAAATCAGGAAGGGTCGGTTCGGTTACAAAATATGGGGCCCAACCTGTTCTGCTACAACAACAATACTGGTAGCGGGTCTTGTCACAAGGCTACTGCTTTTAACAGTGCAAAGTCTTCCGCAGTCATCAACCTTCTTCAAGTATAAAGAAGATTAAGTGAAGGTACTCAAAGTGTATTTTGGCTTATGAAATAATTGCCATGCTGCTGAAGGTACCATCCCTCTAGCCCTGAAATGTTAGAGGAGGATGCAAACACCCCTAGCCTCCTCCAATGCAAAATAAGCTATTTAACCTGGCTAATGAACTTGTGGGGCAGTAACTTGAACCTGCCACCCTGGTTTCCAAAGTTATCATCCATCCGTACCCATATGCTGCATGCAGGCTGATTTTAAAGGTGAACTGCGCAGGACACTGAAACAAACTCTTGTTTTCTCCTTGCCAGTAGGTATAATAATCTCTGTCAAAGATCAGCCCTGATGGCAAAGCAAATCCAGAATGAGGAGAGGGTTTGGCCCTCACATTACCTGTTAGCTACCATGAAGGCTCTCCAAGCCCATCCAGCATAGAAGCAAGAAACTGAAACATAAGATTATATGTTTTTTCTTGTTGAATTACAGCAGTAAGAAAAGCTGCCACTCTGAGCCTAAATAAAGTGCATTTCGGGCTTGGGCTCTGTTTCCAGTTCTTATTAGCTCCTGGAAAGGCGCCACAGCAGCTCACTATCTCTCCTGCCTGAAGTTGTTTAACTCTGCTGTATAAAGAGGTCTGCATCAGCATGGAAAGAAGACTGTTCCTTTTGATTCCCCATTTGTGGCCCTGCTTAGCTCTGTACAGTTATATTCTTGATATGCCATACAGCCTGAGCCAGAGGCGCAGGTCTGCTTTCAATCTCCACGTCCTCCTGCACCCCTGGAAACAAAACTCCATGCCACACAGCAAGACACACAGCACCAGACCACTGCTGATGCCATGCACGGATCAACTGTGACATGTCAACACTGTTAGCCCTGAGCAGCTTCTGAGTGCCTCACACATAATTCATGCTTCTTTAAAGTGGTTTTGGTGTGTATTTTGACACTGACACTCCAAGCTCATTTCTGATCTATTGCACACTGGAATGAATCAAACAGCTCTAAATGCTAGCCAACTTCCCCCAGAAGGCATTAAGTTACACACAGAGTCTTTGTTCCACACACACAAACATACCCTCAAAGAAAAAAGCCCTAGCACCTTTCCTGTAAACCAGTTCATGCCTTCAGTAGCTAAAAAGGAAATAGAAGAAAGTCAGCTCTCTCCCCCAACATCTTAGACTCATACAGAAAGTGCATCACAGTAGTCACCCATCCTCCTCCTGCCTCTCTAGGTACCTTTTCAAGCAGTGGAGACCACTCTTTGAAAAACCATCTCCTGTGGTAACCGCAAGTTTCATTTTCAGAACTGGTCACTGGTGATTTAGGATAACCACCAGCTGCAGCTCCACCAGCTGGACTTCTCACCTTTCTCAGCTGGTCACACCAAAGCTTTCAGGTGTGGCTTTCCACCCAAAGCAAGCAGGAAGATACACCACTGGAGGCAGGAGAACAGGAGTTGCCTGCCAGCTCCTGTTATTATTATTTTCTTTAATTTTCATAATTTCTGCCATGTTTCTTAATTTGTGGAAACATCCTGTAAACACAGACAGCAAAATTAAATATTTGCCCAGCTCTTCCCTGGTTCCATTGTAACTTCTGTGTTTGCAGATTTTATAGTTGATAGCAGAGGGAGAGAAGTAACAGAAAAAACAGTTTTAATAGTTCCACCTCCCTCTCCTCTCTAAAAAACAAGCACTCTTGTCCTCAAAGGGGACAGAACGCCACCTCCATTGTGCATTGCTGCTTCCTGTTCACAGGCCCCATTCCACCAGCCCCTGTTTCTATAAGAAGTGTGTCCAAAGACATCTGTTCATCCATACCAAGACTTATGGAAGGCATTTTCTTATTTCATCTTTGAGGATAAAAGCCTGCAGTGGAGGTGATATACATCCTTGCTTTCAAAATGTTTTTGACTTAGCCACCACTCAAGATGGGCTACATAGCTTTGTAACGTTCTGTAGCACTACATAAGTAATGTCTAAGAAGTCATTCTTTTCTCATTTAGTGGCGGCTAATTTCTCCTCTCTCCTTATCCAGACCCGTTAAATTGCTTTTTACCCCCTTTAAAAGATTTTTCAACAGTCATCCAACTATTCTAATTTCCCACGGATTAGTTGCATTCCCCTCCCAAGCCATCTGTCTGGCATTCATATTTTTACGTGCTTCTCTTTTTACTATCATGCTGCTTCGTATTATTTGATCTCTGCTCCCTTCACTTCTGCCTCTGTGTGTGGCTCAGACAGCCTTGTGTTATTTTATCAGCCTCCAACTGTAAGAGCAACATGGGACAGATACAAAGTTTTGCTTTTGCTGCTTGTGCTCACTCACAAGAGGCTGAGGCTCTTCTCTTGATAAAAAGATGTTTCTGGGAACAGGAACAGAACTTTAGAGCAACAATATTATAGCCAAATAAGCTTCTACTGGCAGCACTTTACTAGTTCACCTGGGAAAGCTTCTGAATCCTACATGCCAAACAGTTTTGGTGGTTGCAGTGTTTGAGACTGGGTACATAATGAAGTTTTAATAGAAAATTAAGTTTCGGTACCTACTGTCTTGTTCTGAACAAAGGTGAAAGAGAAGCTCCTCCAGGGCAAACAATATATACCTCCTGGCTGACACATGCAATTTAAACAGTTGCTGGTTAGTAGCATGCGTGCCTTTGCATGGTGACAGTCATCCCAGTAGCTTCCTCTACCCTAGCTAGAAGGAGGTGTGGGGTGGTATTTGGGGGAAAATAGGAGTCCTGCTGACTTCAAATAGGGCCTAGACATTTATGAGGCATTTTGCAAGCCATTTATACCTTGACGGCGAGAGCTGTGTTTGTAGGGGACATCAACAGTCTGCAGACTCCAACAGGACACAGTCTTCTCTACCATGTGCTGTCCTTTAGTAACGGAAAGGAGCAGTAAATAAAATTCTGCCTGTAACAAGGAGAAAGATGGAGGAGGACAGGAGATGTCGATCTTATGTGGAAAGAAGCATCAGTGAAAATCTGCTGTGCAGACAGATGAAGGCTGCAAGGGAGGAAGATTTCAAAGGCTATCTATCTAAAATAGAGAAGAAAGAAGACTGCAAGTGTGGGAATCAGTTAAGTTGGAAGACAGAGGTGTGTACTGCAACAGAAAGAGAACTGATTTGTTGTGAGGTAGTCAGCATGGTCACAGTAATTCTGAAAGACACTCCAAGGCATGGTGGCTGAGGAGTACAAAAGGACAGACTTTGCAGTATGAAAGCAGAACAAATGGCTGTTGAGAGAAAACGAGGACTTGACAGCAATGGTGAAAAAGAAATCCTGTATCAGACTGGTGCTCTGCCTTTCTAACATTGAGGAGAACCAGATCATGAGACTGTAACTTATAGCTGTCTTACATTTTCCCACTCTCATCTCTCCATCTTATCTAGAGTCAGCATGAAAACTGAAGTCACAAAGTCTAAATGGAAAAATGGGGGGCAGGAGGGAGGACTTAAGCAGATGACCAATTCTCAATTATGATCTAAGCTTCAGTAGCTCTGTCCCTGCTTTGTAGTGTTGCTCTTAACTCACGCTCTTAACAAGGTCACATGCAAAACATTTTTCTGTCTGTGTGACAAGACAGCTAAGTATAGAGTGCTCTCCCCTTCTAGTCATTAGATCCTATTCAAAACATATAATCTCCAAAGTCTCCAGTCTGTGCAAAGCCAGACATCAGCACATCATTGGCTAAAGGGCACCTACTACAGTCTTGTGAGGCTTGTGTTGCAGATTCTGTCAAGGGGCCAACATTTAAATAAGGTACCTTGCATTTTCATTATGAGAATTCCAGCCCGCTATTAGCAAAGTTAGTTTAATTTTTAGTCTGCTTTGCCAGCTACTGAGTACACATTTAATGATGTGCATTTCTGGCAAAAGGGAGTATCTATTCTACTGCTATTTCAGTGAGAAATTACATGAGCTTGCAGAGTTTGCCTAGGTTGAGGTTGTGACTTTATTCTGAATCCCATCTCTAGAATGTAATTATGATTCAACAGCTATGCATCTTCAATAGATGAACACATTTTACAGATCTCATCTTACAACTCAGAAAAACAGAAAATTGTATTCTGTAGGTAGCTTAAACATTTATTTTACAACAATCAGGTAGCTTCTTAGACATTTAAGTCAGACTTCTATCTTAATGAACCAAAACTTCAGATAGATTATTAGCAAGGATCTGAGCATCCAGGTCCTACCAAGGACCTGTGAAATCTTGTCAAAGATCATACATTTCTCATGAGTATGCCACACAAGTAAGCTATGCAGACTACACGGTAGATGTAGCACTTAGGGACATAGCTGAGTGGTGGATTTGGCCGTGCTGGCTTAGTAGCTGGACTTGATGATCTTTAAGATCATCAAGGATGATCTTTTAAAAAAGTTGATCTTTTTAAAGATCAACATAGCTGATTATATGATTCGATGATTCGGTGAACGAAACCCATTCTATTTAGGCCAGGAAAATCCCTTCCTCATGAGTATCTTGCATTCTCCCCAGGCAAAATGCGGTCTTTCAGCACACTTCTGTCTTAGGCTACTTAATATTATTTGCAGTACTTCACCTTGCATGCAGTATTTTATCTGCACTTGTCAGTTATGTCCTACTATCTCTTTCACTTCTACCACGGATAAGTTAACTAGCATTGAGAAAGAAACAGAAGACATCATGCTGAAACCTTCTGCCTGCTCATAAAGCTAAGCTACTGTAGGCCTGTAAACAGCTTCTCTATCCTCATGCCTGCAGCATGCCTTCAGCATGAGCCCCCACACTGTTGTTACTCTGAATTGCTATCCCTAATATTTTCTGTGACTTTGGTGGAGATGCACGAAGCTATAAAAGCTGATAATTCACAATTCATGAGATGCTCCTTAAAAGAAAAAAAAAAAAGTCTCTTGAGAGTTAATACACAACTGCATCAAGCCTGTATTATCTGTGTCACTATGCCCTTGATCCACAGCTGCAATTACGGTTTCCAGTAAGAGGGCAGGACTACTTGACAGAAAGAAGGTGGAGAAAAAGCTCTGCCACTACTGGTATATAGCAGTGATCACTGCTTTATTCATGGCTGACAAAGAGGGAACTTGGAATTCAGTGAGACGTGCTAGTGAACTGAACAGCACTGAAGTAATCCCCTCTTCTCTCCTTTCAACTCCTACCCATTGCTAGTCTCCTTTAAGCGCCCGCTGTTCCTGCTCTGCTTTCTTCAGAACCTCCAGCTTGCTGAGTCTAAATAGGATGTTCTCACTGACCTTGCTTAGAAGCTGCTGACATTGTCTCACCTAAAAGCCTCACTCCTCTGCCATTTTAGGGCTGTTTGTTCTCAGCTGTGCAGTAAATTATTCTCTGCTTAGTCTCTTTTCCAGTGGTCACGGAAAGTAACACACCTTTTACACACAATGAACTGGAGTTCAAGAAAGGCCCTGAGCTATTGTCAGTACTAATTTATTCAGTTAGCTGCAGTTCCCAAATGAGTGCATGAAATGTATGCTCACTAGTGCTTCCAGGAAGAGAAAGCAAGTGTAATAGCTATGCAGCATGTATAAAATTCAGAATCCTTCACACGTGGTTTGCTGTTTCTTGCTGCTACTGTGCTTGAGCCTCATCTGAATTGTTACAGTAATCTGCAAGCAGGACATATTCTCCTTCCCCCACTTCTTTTAATGAGACAAACCTGCATGCAAAACCCAAGCTGGATCAAATCACTCTTTTCAGCATTTCACAGAAGAGCCCAGTCTCTCTCATCCCTTTATTCTCCCAGTTCCATTTGGAATTAGAAATGCAATTGCTAAATTACTGTGCAGGCAGCTGTTCCTGCAGTATATCCACTCAGGCTGGAAGCAGGAAATAAAAAATCTTCCATGAAAGCCTGTAATTACAAGATTTCCAGCTTAAGTTCTGCACACATGACCTGTTTGGAAGATGTTTGGATAAGCAAAGCTTGGAACACACAGCTATTTGGATAAGCACCTGGGCGCTCCACTGAACCAGGTCTCCTGATAATCAAGATATATGCACAGATAACCCCCCAAGGACTACCTGTTGCTAACCTTAATTAACAGAAAGCTTTTTCAGAGAAGCGCATCTTACTAGACAAGGAAGAACTTAGCCAACAGCTATTAAAACCAGGCTAGTGGACTGTGTAAGGTCTGCACCTGTCAGAATTTTGATGGCTTAAGAAATGTTCTGTGCCTGCATTTTCCATCTATTCTGTATGAGTTTTAATCAAATATTCACCTGGCACATCAGTGCTACACACTAGTTTTTAACTGTTTTGGAACATAGCTCCATCAAGCTTAAAACCAATTCCTTCCACTTAGATGAACCTATTTTACAATTTAACTTTAAAGAACAGTATTCAGGCACTACTGTGTAGTACTTAGTTTAGTTATTCTGGCTGATCTGTAATTCCAGCAGCTGAAAACAAAACAGTCAATCTCAAGGTGGTGCTTAAGCAACGAGGAATGAAGCAATGCCTGCCATAGCACAGCGCATTTTGAAAACCCTTCACGATACTGCTTCATGTCTAACTGCACCTGCACAGAGCATCTTTTAACCAGGCCTCAGAGTTAACACTCTGCCCTTATCTTAAGTCAGGGATAACACAAGAACACCGAGATAATATCTGAAGGGCATTACCTTCATGCAAGCCAGAGGTGGCTACAGAGGAAAAGATTTCATACTCTCCCAAGGGAAGCACTCCTTTTTGAGAAGAGATTAGAGCTGGGGAAGTTTACAGCAGTTTCTCCAAGTAGTCTCTTGTGTATAAAGAGACACTTAAGAGTAAACCTCCCACAGAGTTTCACCTAGAAGTATCACTGAACATCCCAGTTTAGAATAAAGCCCATCCGTGTCCATGAAAAGACTCTCTGGCTTCAGTGCAATTTGAATCAGGTCCTCAGCCCCCTGGACTGAAGAGCACTCCCACAGGGAATCACTCACAAGGATTGCCAGCAACCATGCTGACTGATTAAAAAACTTCCATTTTCTCAAGAGAACTTTGAAGGATACCTGAATTCAAGATATTCTCTTGCAATAGCAATGGAAGAGTTTTGCCCCTTTTATCACTACTGTAAGAAGGGGGAGATCGGACAGCAATACTACTCCGGATGAGGAGCCTGCGAAAAAACCCTTGTGTTTGACCTTCCTCTTGGTACAAACCTTAGACTACGCTATGTTCAGCTTTGCACCACTGGGAAATTTCAAAGGACGATGCTGCTTCCTAGGAGGTGACAGGTTAAGACAAGAAACTTTCATGATCAAAGCATGTTTCAAGCTGGAAGTTTCAAGCGTGTTTCATTTAAGCATTTGCACTTTTTCGAGCAGACCAGGGGAAGACAGGAGGGAAGATTGGCATGTTTTACAGTAATCATGGCCAGAACTGGCTGCATGATTGCTGTGAAGAAACAGCCTGAGGTCAGTCAAGTTTTTTCACTCTATCTTAAGAAGCTGACACTGGGGTGTTCCTGCAGTACACCTCTAATTCAGAGAAGCCTGGCCATTTGTAAAGATGCCCTCTGGAAATGTGATAGCATTAAGCAGCATGTGAGCAATCACAAGTAGTACAGTTTAGAATATTCTGAACACAGAGCTCTGGGGAGGAAGAGGAGGTCAGCATAGATCATAATGGATTCTTGTGTTGACTGGAAAGCCAAACTCACACTTCATAAAGCAGGTCTACAGAAATGTGTCTGGGATGCATGTCTACAAGCAAACAGTTTTAAGAAGTATTATAGACCACAAGTTGTAAGTTTGTTATGAAGGAGCACTGAAATAGCACACACATCATTGCATACGATGCTCTATTCCTACTTTAGAAGCACTGGAAGTTAGATGCTGTATCAAGCCTCCCACAGTACATTTTAAATGCTTCTCTCAAAACATTTAAGCAATACATAAAATTACAACCACTAGGCAGGCATGGCTAATGTCACTACTGCTTTCTATTTGTAGCCCTTTACAGGTTTAATTTTTCACAGAGTATAAAGCACTTATGAGTCAATTTACCAAAGAGAAAAGAAAACTATCAGCTTTAATCCTGATGAAGCAAACTCGCACAGAAAAAAAAAACCAAACCAAACAACCCCACCATCAAAAAGCCTGTTTGTATTATAGTGCAGTAGCTTGTCCTTTACAAACCTATTTTTATATATAAAGCCACATCCTTGGCTCCTGATACTTAGAAGAGCTCCACTGAAAGAAACAGATCTTGCCACCATTTTACAGCTCACTGGAATTTGCTCTATTTGTGCTTATAGTTTTTACGAAACTACTGATTTGTCTCTGAGTCAACATATCAATAAAGCCTCTGTCACTTTTCTAGCACACCAGCAGCATTACCTTCTGCATGCTGGTCATCACCCAACATGGGCAGTTACATGCTATCTGCTAACTCTACCCTGTATTATATCTATATTGTAATCTTCTTCTTTGTGTTGTGGCTGTACATACAGCTGCTGAAAGAGCTTCTCCAAGTATTTCTGCAAACAAATTCTATTTTCCAACATTCACAATAATGCAAACAAAAAACGTGCCAGCAAGGCTGAACTGAAAGACTATTCAGAAATTGTTGAGATTTTCAGATTAGAAACTGCTGAGATTTTCAGATTTTTTTCTCTAGTGTTCACCCTTGGTGAAGTTCTTATTTTGGTGGACAGATTGGACTCAAAAATCTTAAAAGACCTTTTCCAACCTAAAAGATTCTATGACTCTGAATATCCTCAAACCCTAACAAATCCACAACAGAAAATTTACCTAATAATGAAGTAGGAGAGAGTAGTTAAGTACTTAAAGTCAAGTTAAGCACTTTAAGCACTTGAGTGAAAATTTCGCTGGAGTGAAAATTATCACCCTCCCCCCAAAATAAACAGCTGGTTGACAAATACATCAGCTCATTTTGACATTTTCAAAACCAAAGTCTTCTACTATTAGTTCAACTTCCCAGTCTATGCTACTTTTTAAAAATATTTCTGAAATGAAGAGTTAGGTGCTGAAAAGGACCAGAATTTGAACAGTGACCATGATTTAATATCTCAAATTGTTTTTTTGATTTTTGAAGGCAATTCTCAAATTAGTATTTTGCAAAAAAATAACTCGAAATCACATGTATAACTAACCTATGTCCCGCCAGTAAACTGAAGAGTTATGTTTGAACAGCACTACCTACAGATGTGGTCTGAATTCTGAGTCTTTTACTGGTTGGTTTACATACGCACAGTAATGAAGAAGTACTGCATACTGTGTAATTGCATTGCTCCTGATGAGACCATCACACACAGTTTCAATGATTTAACCAGCTCCTCCCAAGAATATAGAAGAGCGTATTTCCTGCTCACAGGGACTGGAGTTTCAACACAACAGTCAGTAATCAAAGTTGCCACAGGTAGCCTTGATTCCATCAAATTCACATTCTTTGTTTATAGTAAGTGTAACAGATTTAACAAGTCTCAACATAAACCTTAAAGAAAACCTAACCAAAACAAAACCAAAAACCTTTCCGCCTACTGTGCAGTAAGACACAAAGCAAGCTATTTTTAACCTAAGAAATAACACAAGAGACTGTCAGATGCGAAGGCAATGCCATTTGATAGCTCCTGTGTTTCATTTATTGCTGGGTTCTACATCTGGGGCACCTACAAGCTCAACAACAACTACACAAAATGATGAGCTGTCTTAGCTATTGGCCAACCCCCTATATGGTTCTCCGTAATTCACAGTTTCAGATTTTAAGCATTTTCTGATTATTAATTATTGCAGTGGGACTATAAAAGCATGCATGAGTTTCAGGACATCACAACTAAACATGATTCAGTAAGCACACGTCAGAAACAGGTTGCTCAGAAAAGTTGTGGCTGCCGCATCCCTGGCAGCAAGGTCAGTTTAGATAATGGCAAGAAGTTTGAATAGATCACAGAGTTGGAAAGGAGACAGCTGATTGAAGAGAAGTAAATGGACACACCAATAACTGGGGGAGATCCTCCCAGCAACAAACTAATAGGAATGATGTGTGGTACTGCTTGTTTTTCTTCCTCATGGCAAAGGGACTCATCAGTTCACAATGAGTGTGATGCATGAATGAATCAGAACCTACATTTCTGAGAAAACATCTACAGGCAGAGAGAGATAGGTGGAAAAAACCAATTCAGTTATTCAAAAAATCCACAAAGAAAGATCAGTGTCTCAACAGACCTCGATAATTCTAAGTACCACTGTACCTTGTCTGAAAGTCTTCCATGTCTGCATATGTGTAAGACTCAGTACAGAAAGTGTCACTGGAGTTGCCTGGGATGACCACTGTAAATTTAAGAGATTGCTAATGCTCATAAGGAAGACTCTTGGAGGCAGACCAGTACCCATTCCCCAGTTGGGTTTGTTTAATCTGCAAAGCTGCTGCTGAAATCTAGAAGAGGGTGATAAGAAAGTCAGGGTCATAAACAGAATTCTGTTCCTTCATAGAGATCAGCATGGTTTCAGTTAAGAATTATTTGAATAATTCAACTGTAATAGTATCAACACATGCTGTTATTTTATTCAAGTAAAAAGCATTAGCTTGCAAATAATCTCTTTGAAGCACCGTAAGGAATGACACTAAATTATACTCATTTCCCACCCAATGCTTTTCAAATTAGTTATGTTCCATTCTTACACTTACTATTGCATGGCCAGTCTGAGTATATGAAATGGCTTCTGGCACAGCCAGAGAGTGTCTTCACCAAACCACAGCTTTGTGCTGATTTGGTCAGGAATTGAAACGGGAAAAAAAGAGTTACTAATCAACAGCAGGCCAGTAGCAGGAGAAAGTTCTGCAGTCTTAATTGATACTAACTTTAAAACGCAGTGCAACATAAGAGAAAGCTCAGAATGTGAATTTTACTACTTCAAAGGGAAAATAAATCATCATTAGAAATCCCAGACAGGCAGTCTTTATGAGATCAATCCCACCTATAAGCTACATGTATTGCAAACACTTTTTTTTTCTTTTTTTGGAGGGGTAGGAGGGATTGAATAGCTTTTTCTCATCAATGAACAAGAAAGATACTGCTCTTATTTGAGAATGCCTGACACAGACATAGTTTTGCTCTCTAGCAGCTCTCTACTCCTACCTCAGGAAAGAGGAATGCAGTATAAACTACAGCTATACGGGTCCTCAAGACACTGCCATCCACAGAACTGACATCATGTCCAGATACAGCTCTCCTTCCTCCTCACTACCTATGGTTAAGAGGGTTGCTTCTTTCTAGAAAGCCAGCCCAAAGCCGAGCCAAATCACTCAGGCTAGGACAAGGGAATTTGCTTAGCTAAATCTCTATTAACATGATCAAGCAAGGAGAAATCCTGACAAGTTTCCTTCCAGAATCTGTATCTACTTCCTCCTCTTCTACTGTAAGCAAAGTAGTTTCATGAGGATGTGATAATAGAACATGAGTTATCATATGAACACTCACAAATTTAAATGAAAAGCCCTTGATGTGGAAAGTGCCATGAACTCTACTACTGAAGAATCAACCTTTATTTGCCTAGCTAGTTGTACCTTGCGCAGAAGTTACTTGCTTTAGCTTCACCTGAAGAAAACCTGATTTCCTACTGAAATACTGCCTTTTTATAAGATGTAAGTTATATAGTTTTTTTTCTTTAAAGGAGCCAAACACATACAAAACACCACACAAATACGTACCTGATTACCTCATACTACTGATCCTCCCAAATGATCATCTTTTCTTACCATTTCTGCATGCTTTGATTTGGCACTTATTTAAGTATACTAGATTTCAGCATTTACTGGTTTTCCCACATACTGTGATGTACTTAAAGTGACTAAAATAAAACCACAAGAGGGAAAACTACTAGGGTGACTGTTGCTGAGGAGGAAAAACCAGCAACCCAGGTCTGGTTCACTCAAACTGTCTGATGATTCGTATTTAAAGTGATGAGAGTTAAGAGTCATCTTCTGCTCTGCTTTGTACTGCTGCAAGTCAACTGAGTTTATGAAATAGGATCTGGCACCATGAAGAGAGGACTGTCCCTTCACAGGATACGAGTAATAGCCACTTGAGTAAATGCAAGTTACTCATATCCTGCTAGTGGACTAATCTGCCTCTGTACATTCATGCACATTTTTAGTTGCCTCCAGGAATCTGAAGGCGAATCTCATTTGTTACCTAATGAAACTAATTTCACCAGATCTAACACGAGCATACTGAAAAACCACTATTACTCATACATGAGGTATAAGCAGCGCAGCATTTCCTAAGCTCTGTTTGATTAGGGTCCATCTCTGAACACTCACCATTCACCACACAAACCTCAATCTCCCAGGTTGGCTACGGTACATTCCCAGCTGATTTCCTCAAAGTCTTAAAGAGCAATTTGACCGCCTCTTTTTTATCCACAACACTCCTGTTATTCTTTCAAACTGAAGCGATTCCCAACGAGTAGAGTGCCAAGTTGTACTTCCTCAGAGCCTGAGAACTTACCTTCTCTTTTTCAAACCAGAAGTGAACCATGCATTTCTCAGTTTTATTCATCTGAAATAATGGACACACAGTGAGCAACCAGCCAACCTTGGTGGGCACCCAGAAGTCATACACAGATACTTATTTACTATTCACGTTTATATATGCAGTTATTCACACAGAATACATACGTGCACACACATGAGCTTTGAAATACCTGCAAGGAGGTTATTTTACATAAGAAATTAAATTGTTCTGGTACAAGATACTGCAAATTGTAAGTCTTAGTAAAGGGTACACCGAAAGAAGGTGAAGGCACAATCTTTGACAACTGAATGCACTGGAAGACTTTACTGACCAAATTGCAGAGATTAAATACTCCAGACTTCTGAAGGAATGAGCCACACAGTTTCAGTAAGTCTGTTAAATCAAGATAGTACGATGACAGGAGAGTAAAAAATTACCAACTCATAGAGCGACAATCGTAGGCCTGTGAGCCTGACTTCAAAAGAAGTCAAGAGGTTTTGCAGGAGGCAAGAGGTTGCCTCCAACAGAAGGCAAGAGGTTTACAACCATAAGCAATGTGGAGGATAGGGTAAGATGCAGTATCAACTAATTGAAGTAAGAAGTACTATGCTAACATGACAACTCATTTCTACCCAATGAAATTACAGCAAGTCCAACCTGGACTTCAGTAAAGCATTTGATTCGGCGCCATATAGCTCCAACACAGTTAGTGAATTAGGAAAAAACTGAAATACAAGATTTACAGAGTTCATTAAAAAACATGCGCTCTTCAGGCAGTAATACACCACGTTCAAAGCAGTGGCACAGGGCAGTGTTACTCCAAGAATGGGTCTCAAGTTTTTAATACTGGTAGCTAACAACACACAAGCCTTAAGGGTGTCGCTCCGCAGAAGGGAAGCACGGGAAGATCATGTGAAATGCGTCAAGCACACTCAAACTTACGCAGCGTAAGAGGAGAGGCCACAGCGAAAATGACCAGGAAAGCCCTGCGTGCTGGGGCGATGGCAGCCACCGCCGCTCCTACAGCAGCCGATCTGCCCAGCGGCCCCGGCCCACACCGCAGCCAACCTGACAGCAGGGCCGCCGTCGCTGCGGACCTCCGTGCGGGCCGGGGAGAAGCTCCAAGCGCCGGCACCAAGCCCTGATGCCCTGCTTTGGGTCAGCCTCCAAGCCACGGAGCTACCTGCTCTCATTTTTAGCTGAGCTTTTATCACTCCTTTTATAAATCACATAACAGATTACATAGGAGAGCGCCACCAGCAAATGGACCTGGATTCCAGATCCGGCACAAACTCCGCGTGTGTGTGCGTGTCCGCGGGAGGAGAGAGCGAGAGCTGCCAAAAGCACGTTTTTAAACCCACCGGGCTGCTCTCCTTAGCCCGGCAGCGGCCCCGAGCCTCAGCAGCGCTGCCCACAGCGGGACGGACCGGCTCCGGCCACAGCCCCCCGCCAGCCCCGACCCTCAGCCGCACTTGCTCCCAGCTCCCCCGAGCAGCAGGGCGAGGGAAACCTACCTGCCGAACCGCCCAGGGCATCCTCACTCTCCAAACCCACTCTGTGCTTCGCCCCGAGGAGCTCCCCATTGGACTTCCAAACGAGCTTTACCATCTTGATCATCTCGGGCAAGTCCCAGGCCAGGGTCCCCTGCTGATAACCGGGCAGGCTGCCCATGGGAAAGGGCATGGGCTCTTCTCCCGTCCTCCTCCGCCTGCCCGGCTCTACCGCGGGGAAGAAGCGCTCCAGCACCGGCATCCTGCCCCGCACCGCCCGCCGGGGAGCCACCGCCAGCCCCCGGCCCGAGCAGCCGCGATGGGCATCCAGAGCGGGGCGCGGGCGCCCGGCCGCCCACCGCCGCCTCCAGGCCCTGGCCCCGGCTCCGGTCTCGGCCCCGAGCTGCGGGCGCAGAAGGCAAGAGCGCTGGGCTCCGGCCGCCGCGCTCGTCGCCCTCCCGCCCGCCCTCTGCGCTCTCTCAGCCCGCCGCCAGGCGCCGGCAGCCGGGGCGAAGCGGCTGGCGGGCAGGCGCGGAGCCGCCGCTCATGCCGGCGG